>JABUQX010042169.1:0-31574 GCA_015478945.1 Trachelipus rathkii
GGTTGCTGACGCAACCGTGTGGCGCAACCCTTCTTCGAAAGGGTTGCCAAAAAAATTAGGGTTGCCAAAAATTAGGGCTGCCAAAAAAATTAGGCAGGTCAGTTTCTCACAAAAAATCCGGGTTCTCAAAAAAATTAGGGTTCTCAAAAAAAACATTAGGGTTCTCAAAAAATTAGGTTCTCAAAAAAAAAAATTACCGTGGGCCAAAAAATGACCCATGGAAGATCAAAGGGTTGGCGAAAAAAAGGTAAAGTCCCAAAAAAGTCAAGGCCAAAAAGGTCAAGTCAGGTAAAAAATTTGGGCCCAAAAAAGCCTCAGGTAGAACCCTTTGATCTTCCATGAGTCATTTTTGGCCCACGGTATTTTTTTAGAGAACCCTAATTTTTTTGAGAACTCCTAATTTTGTGAGAACCCTAATTTTTGAGAACCCTAATTTTTGAGAAAAGAACCCTAATTTTTGGCCAGCCCTAATTTTTGGCAACCCTAATTTTTTACACCCTTTCGAAGAAAGGGTGCTCCAAACGTTGTCCAATTACGTTAGCAACCGTTTGGTACGTGAATTACCCCCTATTTTACGCCCCTAATTTTTTTTCGACCGTGTGGGCAATTTTTGCCCACTGTAATTTTTCTCCTTTAGGGGCTTAGCCCCTTTTTTGGATGTTTTGGCCTTGATATTATTTTTTCGATCCGCCCTTTGGTCTTCCATGGGTGTCAATTTTTGGCCCACGGTAATTTTGGCTACCCTTGGTCTTCCATGGGTCAGTTTTTGCCCACGCTAAAATTTTTTACCCACTCGTTGGCCCACCCGCTCACAGTATTTCGTTCCTAACTTGTACGCATGTATGGAGCCTACCCTAACTTGAACACCTACACACGTGCGCGTGCACGCACACACACACACACCACACATTCACACACACACACACAACACACACACACACACACACAACACACACACAACACACACACACACACACACACACACACACACACATACACTTATACAGACATTCACTATGCCACTTATACACACATTCACTATGACACTTACATTTACCCATAGACACTTACATCTACACTTATACTCACGTACAACACCACTGCCAATCCTTTGGTCTCCATGGGTCAATTGTTGACCCACGGTAATTTTTTGTCCCTTCCTTTAGGACTAGCCCTATTTCTGTTGACGTTCTTACCTTGTTTGACCATCGATATTTCATCCTTAACCTTGTCATATACCATGGTCAATTTTGACCCACGCAAACCTTTGATGGCTTGATCGGTCCAATCACCTAAGAAGCTATCTAGTGATTTCTATTAGTTTCTATGAGTATTTAGCATGATAGCCAGGTAGTCCAGCTGAGTGCCAAGTGAGTGCCAATGAGTGCCAACTGAGTAGGTCCAAGTGAGTGCCAATGAGTGCCATATGAGTGCCAGGTGAGTGCCACATAATGCCAAGTGAGTGCCACATAGTCCCAGATAACTGAGTGCCACTTTTTTCAAGCCTTTCTAGCCTTCCCTGAGCCCCGAATAGCCCTAATATGGATGTCTACCCCTAGGTAATAAGGTATGAAGGAATCGATTGTGTATATTACAATCTGCTAGAATGCATTCCTACTATGAGTTAGTTTTTTATAACACTTATAAGCACTCACACTCTCCATAGACACTTACATTTAACCATATACACTTACACTCACACCCACAACACAGAATACACTACACTACACTCACACACTCCGATATTTTGACGCCCTCAACATTAATTACCGCAGCATGATGCCTCAGCATTAAATGCCTCAGCATTGACATGCTCCATCATAAATGCCTCAGCATTGATGGCCCTCAACTTTGAAGGTTCATCTTTGATGAGTCATCTTTTGATGCCATCATCTTTGATACCATCTTTATTTTATTATTCATCTTTGATGAAATCACTTTTGTGATGCCTCATCTCTACCCACATCATAGAACAGAGTTAATATTAATGTCTTCCCCGGTCATAATTGGGAACACCAGGGCGCCGCATGCGCCCTCCGCGCAAAGACAACCAGCCCCGCACCCGCAGGTGCGATCCGCCGCGTTCCGCCGCGTTCCCGCCCGCCGCGTGCGCCCGCAGCGCAATATTTCCGCGTACCCCGCCCGCCGCGTTCGGCCCGCAGGCGCAATTTTTCCGCGTACCCGCCCGCGCGTGCCGCCGCAGGCGCAATATTCCCGGGATATGAAAAATATATAGTATATATACTTAAGTCATTCATTTTATTGCATACTTAAACAATTTTCAAAGAATTTCTTTTCAAATATACTATGAGTCATTCATTTTTCACTACAATTGTACGAAATTATTAAAAACATTTTCGCGAACCTAAAACTGTAACTCATTACAGACCTATTTATTTAACACATATATTTAACATATTTTATTATTAATACTTTTACTTAAACTTTTTAATTTATAAATTTTAAAAATTGTATGTAAGAAGAAAAAAATTCCGAGTGTCTGATATGATAAACATTTTATTTTACTACAATTGTTCGAAAATTTTTATTAAAAACAATATACTTTACCATACCTTTTAAAAGCAGTTAAAGCAGTTAAAACCAAGTAGAGGTGTTATTACCCTAACACCTAGCGGTATTGAGTATGCCTTGTTTTACGCTTTACTGCTTTAACTCTTTTACTGCTTACTGCTTTAACTCATGTGTTTACTGCTTTAACTTTCTGCTTTACTGCTTTAACTCATGTTGTACTGCTTTAACTCTCTGCTTTACTGTTTTAACTCTCATTGCTTTACTGTTTTAACTCTCTGCTTTATTGCTTTAACTCAATGATTCTATCTCATTATGTTTGCAATATATTTTTTATAATGTTTTAATACTTTTTATTTAATTTATTTCTATTTTTATTTTTGTTAATACTGTTTTATTTTAATTTGTTAATTAAGAATAAAAAAAATTCAGAGTGTCTGATATGATTAAACATTTTATTTAATTAAAATTGCCTGAACGAAAAATTTTATTAAAAAAAAACATATACTGTTTTACTAACCTTAAAGCAGTAAAGCAGTTAAAACAATAGAGGTTTTATTACCCTAACACCTTAGGGATTAGTATGCCTTTTGTTTTACTGCTTTACTGCTATTCTGCTTTGGTTTACTGCTTTAACTCATGTTTTTACGGCTTTAACTTTCTGCTTACTGCTTTAACTTTCTGCTTTACTGCTTTAAACTTTACGCTTACTGACTTTCTGCTTTACTGCTTTTACTGTTTTAACTCATATGTTTTTACTACTTTAACTCATATAATTATATATATATATGTTGTTTATTTATTTAATACTTATTTATTTTTATTATTATTATTTTTATTTATTTTATTATAATTTTATTATTTATTTATTATCTTATTTTATTTTTATTTTTAACGTTTTGTATATATGTATGTTTTTTATTTTATTTGTTTTTTTAATACTTTTTATTATTTTATTATTATTTTATTTATTTTTATTATTATTTTATTATTTTATTATCTTATTTTTATTTTATTTTTAATACGTAGTTTTATTTACTTAATACCTATTGTTATTATTATTTAGAACACACCACACACACACACACACACACACACACACACGACACACACACACACACACCACACCACATTCACTATGACACTTATACACACATTCACTATGACACTTATACACACATTCACTATGACACTTATACGCACATTCACTATGACACTTATACACACATTCACTATGACACTTACATTTTCCCGTAGAATACACTTACATTTACACTTACACTCACACACAAAGATTTACCTTACACTCACAGAATTTACTTACACTCACACAGAATTTACTACCACTCACACACACACACACACAGCATTTACTTACACTCACACAGAGTTACTTACACTTGCACACAGAGATTTACTTACACACACATAGATTTACTTACACTCACACAGATTTACTTACACTCACACAGATTTACTTACACTCACACACAGATTTACTTACACTCACACAGATTTACTTACACTCACACACAGATTTACTTACACACACGCACACTCACTTACACATATAACGTATAATTTATTAAACATTTATGTTTTAATTAAACACGACCATTTATATGTTCATTCAATTAAACTAAAATTATTTCAAAGTTTCTTAAAACTTCTATAATAAAATCAATCCATTATCTTTTTGAACTAAAAATTTATTATTTAACTGTTAATAACTTTTTGTTTATAAATTTTATAACGTTTTAAAGTTTTAAAAATAACTTTTTACTTAAATTTTATTGAAATTATTAAAACATATATTTACGTACCTTAAAGCCAATAAATCAGTAAATCAGCCAGGTTAGCCCCTAGCACCCCTCTACACAAGCTTACGCCATGTTTTGTTCTAAGTGACTTACTGCTTTACATCAGGTTTATTGATCTTTTGAAGTATTAAAAATAACCAAATTATCTTTTTATGTTGCTAATATTATATGTATTTTATTAAAATCTTTCTAAATTCTTATTTAAAAATAACAATTATTCACTTATAGTTAAACATTCGTTCAATGTTAACTAAAAATACTTCAAACTTTATTAAATACAATTCGGATTTCTGATAATTTGTGACCATGATTATTATTATCTATGTACATTGACAATCCATCACGAGGAAACAACAACAACCCGCACTCCTACAGATACGAAACTGACCTTGATCTCTCTCTGTAAAATGTGTTTGAATAACTACTTTAGGCCTAATTTAGTATTAATCCTTTTTGCTACCCCGGGGCGATTTAGGCCTAATTCCCGGTCAAAATATATTTCAAAACTGACCTTTTTTCTGTAAAATGTGGTTGCAATAACTACGCTTTAGGCCTAAAATTTAGGATAAGCCTTTTTTATCCCAGGGCTATTAAGCCTAATACTAGGTCAAAAGTTATTTCCAGTATAGACAAGAATCGAGAATCAATGTTATTTATTATTATAAATATATTTCAAACTCCCACTTTCCCCAGTTCAGTAATATCCTTTAAGCAGTAAAAATTCCCATATATACCTTTCTTGTGAGTGGACGAGTAATCCTTATCTCTATATGACCTCGTATGTGATGGGTCAGAATTATTTTTATCGCTTTTAGGTATGAAAAACATGTTTTTTCATAATCCTGAACCTGGGTTTCGTTCATTTAAACTCTTAAACATACATGTTAAATATTATTTTAGGCAAAGTAAAAAATAAGTGATAATTAAAAACTTACTAATTATAATTAGAATTTTAATAATCATTATCTTACAGTAATTATATTATATATATATATATTATAATATAATAATATGTATATATATTATATATATATATATATATATATATATATATAGTTATTATATATATATATATATATAGATATATATATATAATATATATATAAGGCTAAAATTAAATATATACAATGATTTATATAAGGTTCACATTAATATAATACTAGGTAATTATATATAATAACACTTCCACATTACATTTGACACTAATGTTTATGAATTATTTTATATCTAAAAATCATAAATCCTTGCAAATATGCCAATCATTTATATCATTACGATGATTTAGTTTCGTGTCTCAGTAATACCTTCAGTTAACACATACGTAAAAAGTTTCCCACTCAAGATATCATAATAGTATATTTTACATTCGGGTTACGTGCCATTAAATACGTTTCCTGCATTGTTTTCTAAGTTAGATAAGATGAATTTCTGCTACTCTATAGTAGAACTTAGGAAGCGGTCGATGATGATGCGTAGAATCATCGATCAGGGTTTTCTAAAATGCGTAGTATTTTCTTGGTATAACATGTAATGAATTACGGCTACGAACTAATAACATAAATGTCTTCTTCATCTGTATTTAACATTCGCTTACGTACCTCTAACATATATTTCATCTGCGCTAGGCTGAAATGTAGAATCCAAATGATGTAAGTTCAAATACGGATGTTTCATTATTTCTCTCCCTTAATCTAACTTAAACTGATTGTTTTGATGTTTATAAAATGATTCTAAGAGTAAGTTGCTTAATCGCTGCGTTACTTCGCACAGAATAATAACTAGTTTCGGTCCAGTTAAAGCTGAGTTTGGTTTTAAAGTATTCTGTAAAGCCACTCGTTCCAGTTGATTAATATACGAAGTAATTCCACCTGGACTCAACGAAAATACGCTTGTATTATAACAGGGTGATTGCGTAGCACATTTAAAAAATTCAAATCCATTGGGTTTTCTTTATATTAAGAATTGAAACCCTACTTCTGGGATCTTGATTCCACTGGATAAAGTCTTGTATTGAGGTATACATGTTAAGGTGGTTCATGATATACACTTAGTGAAAAAATATAACACTTTTATTACAAACCAGAGAACTTGTGCACCGCTTAAGAGCCAAAAACGAGTATGATTTTACAAAATGAGTTTGGATCTAAAACACCCATCCTCCAATACAATTTCATCAACCAATCAGAGATAAGGTTCAGGATATGAAAAAAAACATGTTTTTCATACCTTAAAAGCGATAAAATAATTTCTCGGACCAATCACATACGAGCGTCATATAGAGATAAGGATTACTCCGCTCCACTCACAAGAAAGGTAAACATTCCTTCTTACCTGCTTAAAGGATCTTACCATCAGCATGTTTCAGTTTGAAAAATATAGTTATTAAAATAATAATAACATTGATTTTCGATTCTTGTCTATACTGAATTACCCTTTTGACCTAGTATTAGGCTTAAATCAGCCTGGGATACAAAAAGCTTATTATCCTAAAGTTAGGCCTAAATTTAGTTGCACACATTTTACAGAAAAAGGTCAGTTTGAAATATATTTTGACGGGAATTAGCCTAAATCGCCCCGGGGTACAAAAAGGATTATCCTAAATTTAGACCTAAGGTAGTATTTCAACACATTTTACAGAGAGAGATCAGGTCAGTTTCGTATCTGTAGGAGGTCGGGTTGTTGTGTTTTCTCGTGAAGGATTGTCATTGTACATAGATAATAATAATAATAATAATAATAAAGAAATCCAAATTATTTAAAAAACTTTGAAATATTTTAGTTAACATCGAGCGAATAAAAGTTTAGCTAATGAGTAATTTTATTTTTAAATAAAGAACTTATAAAGGTTTAATAAAATTACATTACCTGTTAGCAGAGAAGAACTTATTTGTTATTTTTATAGCTTAGTGTACATGGGTTAAAGATATGTTTAAAGCAGTATTAGTCACTTTAGAACAAAACATGCGTAGCTTGGTTGTAGAGGTGTGGTGCTAGGGGCCATAACCTTGTGCTGATTTACGATTGATTCTTTAAGTCACGTAAAATGATATGTTTTATAATAAATATTTCATATAAAATATTATAAAATTTATCATTTTTATAACTTGTTGATAAGTAATAATAATTTTTTTATGTAATTCTGCACAGATTTTAGTGTTTATAGACTAGTATATTTTAGTAATGTTGGCTTTACTATACCTAACTACTTGTCCTATTATGTTTATAGAGATAATTACGATTGTATTTTGAATAATTTTAAGTTATATTGTTTGAATGATTATTATATAATTTTATTCGTGTTTTTGTTTTATATTTTAAAATATTGGAAAATGGTTGTAGATTATATATGTATACGTTATATGTTGTAGTGGAGGTTTGTGTGGCTTGTGTTGTGTATTAGTGAGAGTAGTCTGTGAATGTGCTTAGTTGTAAGGTTAAATCTGTTTGTGTGTATTTTTGGTGGGGTAGAGTGTGTAAGTAAATCTGTTGTGAGTGTAAGTAATCTTGGTTGTGTGTGAGTGGTTGTAAGTATTAAGTGCGTGTGTGATTGTATTGAGTATTATGCTATGTCTTGTATGTGTAGTTAGTTGGTTATGTTACAACAGTTCTTATATAATTGTGTTAACAGGAACTTGTAGCGGAGGAAATTATAGTTAAATCTGTTTGTTTTATTGTTTATTATGTATTTATGTATGTGTTTTTTTTTTATGGTATTTGATTGTTGGGTATTGATTTTTTTTTGTTGTTGGGTTTGGAGTGGTGATGTGTGAGTTGTAAGTTAAATCTGTGTGGAGGTAAGAAATCTTCCTGTGTATAGTTTAATCTTGTTTGTGTTTTTGGGGTATGGTTTAGAGTTGTTTGTAAAGTATTTTATTGGAGTGTCTATGGTGTTAAATTTGGTAATGGGAGTGATCAGTGATTGTGATGGATAGTGTTATAAGTTTGTTATTATTGGTTAATGTTGTTATTTGTATATTATGTTTTAGGACTTAGTATGTGTGTATAGAAGTCTTAGATGAAGTGATGGGTATCTGTTTGTAAGAGTATTGAAAATTGTGTGTGTTTGTTTGTGAGTGCTATAGTGTGTTGAAGTTAATTATTTATTTATATTTTTTTTTTTTTTCTTTTTTTTATTTTTTTTGGTAATTAGTTGTTATTTTTTTTTGTTTGGTTTTTTGGTTGGGTGGGTTGTTGTTTTTTGTTGTTTGTTTTTGTGTGCTGTTTTATTGGGGTTTTTTGATTTTTAGTTTTTTTCTGTTTTTTTTTTTTGTGTGTTGTTGTGTTTTTGTGTGTGTGTTTGTTATATGAATATGAATGAAACAATAGATCGGTTATTTTGCTCGAGGAAAATCGCGAACGTGACAATAAATGACTATAGAGTGAGAAGAATTTAATGATAATAAATGAATAATCAATGAATAATAATAATAATATATAATAACTATATTAATAATAAAATAAATAAAATTAATACATTTTTAAAATCAAAATATAAAATAATAAACATAAAATTTTATGAGCTACTGATATAAAATAATAAAAATTAAAATATTAATTTTTCAATATATAATTATAAAATAATAATTATTGTAAATTTTATTAAATATAATATTTTTTTTTTTTTTTTTTTTTTTTATTATATTTGAATAATAAATACTTAAAATAATATTAAATAATATAAATTAAAATAGAAATATAAAATCTATAATGTAATAAATTTATGATGATTTAGGTTTATGTTTGGAATGGGTATATATGTTTGTGTTGTTGTTTTTTTTTGATATGAGTGTTATTAACAGTTGTTTAAAGACTAGAAAGTGATATAGCTTTTAGTAAAGCGAGAAAGTATATGATGCTGTTTATTGGATTGTTTTTATAACTTTTAGTGGAATAGTTTATTTATGCATTAGTATTATAGCATGGTGAAAGTTAATTTAGCAGTAAATATCTTATTGAGTTTGAGTTAAAGCATTTAAGTAATAACCATGAAATTTATATAAATCAGTTAATAGTCGGAGTCATTTAAAAACAAAGGTCATACATAATCCCCTAGGTGTTAGGTAAAACACCTTATTTTGTTTACTTTTGCTTCTGTACTTGGCTTGAAGTAAATGTGAAGATATATTTTTTAATAAAATTTCGATTTAGACGAGATTTTATTAAAGAGGGGAAATGATGTTTTTATTTTATATGCAGTACACTGTTGCTTGAATTTTTTTTATTCTTGTTGATAATCATTTACAAATTAATAAATTATTAATTGTTGTGAAAGCAGTGGTGTTTTTAGCGTCATTATTTAGATTACTAATATATTATATAGATATATTTAGATAGATAATGAAATAAAAAGTATTAAAACAAAATAAAAAAAATGTATAAATAGTGAAGAGTATGCTTATTAATGTTTAATTAGAAGTATGTTGGGATGACGTAAATCTTAGTTAAAGCAGTGAGGTTATAAACAGTAGAAGCAGTGAGAGTGTTGAATGTTAACTTAGTAAATCATGAAGATGTTTAAAGCTGAGTTTTAAAACAGTGGAGTGTTAAAGGCGGAGGTAATAGGCAGAGTATTAGTTATATAGTGTGCTAGTTTTAGTAAATATCAGATGAGTGAAGATGCGTTGTGAGTAAGCAGAAATGTGATTGGGGTAAAGCAGTAAAGCAGTATAAACGAAATTATGCATGATCTTTTGAATCCCCTAGTTATGTTGAGTGGTTAAATAAACTACTCTTCTATTGTTATTATGCTTGCTTTTACTGGGGCTTTAATGGTGAGTGTCGTTAATGAAAGTTTTTATTGGTGTTTTAATAAATATTTTTCGACAATGTGTCTGGTAAAATGTAGTAATAGTGTTTTTTGGTTTTTAGGTGATTCAGGACACTCGGAATTTTTTTCTTTTTTCTTATCTATTACTAATTTTTAAAAATTTATATATAATTATTATAGAGATTTTAGTGTTCAAGTATAGTTTACTTTAGAGTGTTTTGATTAAGAAATAAAATAATCGTTTGAGATGAAGTGAATTGTGTTTTTTTAAATAATTGTGGTATCGTGTTTCTTTTTGTTTTAGGTTTATTTATGAGTTACAGTGTGTGTGTGATTATTGGTTGCGTTTTTTCTTTTCGTAAATTATGTTTTGTTTTTATATAAAATTTCGTTTTTTATCGAAATTTTTCATAGAAAATTTATTGTTATTTCGAGTGACTATCATAGCGTATAATATTGGTGAATAAGAACATGATTGTCTTTGCAATATTTTAATGTATGAAAATTAAAAAAACATTTTGACTTTTATTATTTTTTATTAGTTTTATATTTTTTATATTATATATATTTTTCTTATTCCCTGCAGTGTTTTAATTATGCTTCTTTTCTGCGTGTTATCGCCACGCGGTGTTTTTTTTTTTTTTTTTTTTGTTTTTGTTGTTTTTTTTTTTGTTGTTTTTTTGTTTTTGGTCGGGTGCGTTTTATTTGTTTGTTTTATTATTTATTTTATTCGTCATTGGTTTTTTAAGTGATATTATTGGTATTTTTTGGTGTGTTTTTGTTGTTTTTTTTTTTTCGTGCATTTGTATGCTGTGCGGTTTTGCTGCTTTACGCGTTTGTTGTTCTAGTAGTCGTTTTGTTTTATTTTTTGTCGGGTCTACTATCTTTTTTTGGAGAATTAATTTGCTTGTTTTCTTCTGTCTTTTTTTTTATTTTTGGCGCGGACGGCTGGTATTTTTGTTTTGCTTGTCCTTAGGTTGGAGACGGCGGTCGTGGAGGACACGTGCGTGATTCGGCACGGTCTTTAGCGAGGGGTGGGGGTAGCTGTTTCGTTTTATTTTTTTTTCTTTGGTGGGTTCTGGTTCTGTCTTTTGCTTTTTCGTGTATTGATGTGTGGGGCTGCATGCGGCGCTCCTGAGTTTTCCAGATATGATACGTTGGTGGAGAATTAATATTAACTCTGTTCTATGATGTGTTTGCTTTTCTGTTTGGTAGATGAATTGAGCCATCAAAGGTGATTCATCAGAGATGAATCATTCAATTATAGATGTTATCAAATGATTATGGGCTAATCTAAAGGATGTACGTCATCAAAGATGATACCTTCAAATGTTGAATGCTATTCTAATGCATGATGGCATTTATTTATTGATGGAGGTGTATCAATGTCTTGTGAGGCATTATATGCTGATGGCATCAATTGCTGCTCTTTTTTTCTTTATGGTTTAATTAATGTTGAGGTTTCGTCAAAATATCGAGCTGTGTGAGTTTGTAAGTGTTTAAGTTTGTACCTGGTGTTGTTAGTGTTATTGTGTATGTGTAATGTGTATATTGGTTTTAATGTATAGTGTCTTATTTATTGTGTGATGAGTGTAATTTGTGTCATTTTTATTAAGTGTTTTTATAATAAATATACTAATCTCATTAGTTATTGGAAGCATTTTTAGTCAGATTGTATATATATACACAATCGATTCCTCATACCTTATTACCTAGGTGTAGACACCCATATTATAGGGCTATTCTATGATCAGGTTAGGCTAGAAAAGGCTTGAATTAAAAGTTGGCACTCAGTTGGCCACTATGTGCACTCATTCTTTGCACTATGTGTCGCACTCACTTTGCACTCATTGGTCACTCACTTTGCCACTCATTGGCATTCATTGGCACTCACTTGGCACTCACCTTAGTCACTCACCTGTGCACTCACTTTAATACTCATAATAATACTACTATATTAGAACATTCACTATGATATTCTTACGGTGATTGGGAACCATTCAAACCATTCAAGTTTGTCGGGGGTTCTCAAGAATTGACATGGTATATGACATGGTAAGAGATATGTTATTCATGTGTCAATATCAATGAGTATAAGGATTATTTTTTTTTCTCAAAATAATAGTTGTCTAAGTTCCCTAAAGGAAGGACTACAAAAATACCGTGGCGTCAAAATTGACCCGTATGTGTAAGACCTAAGATTTGGCAGTGCTTGTACTGAGTATAAGTATTAAAAATGTAATTGTCTATGTGGTAAATGTAAGTGTCATTAGTGGAAATGGTTTGTTATTAAGGGCATATTGAATGTTTCTTGTATATTAAGTGTTTAAGTGTGTGTGTTTGTGTGTGTGTGTGTGTGTATGTGTGTGTGTGTAGTGTTGCTGTGTGTTGTGTGTTGTGTGTGTGTTTGAATGTTTTTTTTTTTTTTTTTTTATTTTTTTTTATGTTTTTGTGTGGGTTGTGCTTGCTGTGCACGCGCACGCTGTGTAAGTTTTCAAGGTGTAAGAGGGGTCTTTTAGGTCCATACATGTCGTACTATATGTATATGTATACGATAAAATATGTGACGCGGTGCGCCACGAGTGGGTGTATAAATGAGATTAGCATGTTGGGCATATAAAAGTGAGCCCATGGTAAATCAAAGTTGTTAGTTACCTTAATATTATTACCGTGGGCCATTATAATTTGACAAATTGTGTTATATGTATCCAATTTAGGTTTTGTGTCGATTAATATCATGGTTCAAACAAGGGTTTTGTTGAGTAACGACATCAAGAGAAGGGGCGTAAGGCCTGTCTTAATGAGGAAGATCAAATTACCGTGGTGCTAAATAATTGTCGTTCACGGTCGAATATAATATTATTGGCGTAAAAAAATATGTGGTAATTGTATTAGTACGTACAACGGTGCTAAGCGCAACCTTTTTTGGCGTACCTCTTTTCTTCGCAAGAAGTGTGTCTTGCCTAAAGAAAGGTATGTAGAGTGTTGCCAAATATTTATGGTTGTACTTGCCAAATAATATATCTTAGTTGTGTTGCTCAAAGAGATTAGTGTCTCTAAAATAATTTAGGGTATCTCATATAAAATTAGGTGGTTCTTCAAAAATGTAAGGTTTTCTCAATATAATATACGCGTGGGCTTTCTAAAAATTTGACTTCATGGAAGATCATATATGTGGTTGGCGAAATAAAATGTTAATTTTGAATGAGGATGGGGATGGATTATTTATTTGTATTTTACAGAGTCCCATAAAATAATGGTCAAGAAGTCTCCTTAAAATAATGAGTCTGATTTTTTCTATCTTGTGTGTGTTAATTAATATATTAATTTATGAATGTTCTCTCAAATTAAGGTCTATATTGACTCCAATAAAATGTCGATCTTTAAATCCATATATATCTGTCTTTTTATATTATGGTCATGGTTGAAAATTTTATAAAATTTTAAGTTGCTTCTAAATAAATAGCCTCTAATGTTATGTGTTCTCTGGCCGCTTGTGTCAATAATTAATGTTATCTCATACAATACTAAGTGCGTGAATTATTATGTGTATATATCCTCCTATTAATTATATCTACTTATATTTATTTATTATATTATATATTTTATAAATTATTATATTGTTTATTTATTATTAATTTATTATATTTATGCTTTTATTTATATAAGTTGATTATTTTATTGTATTTTGTTTGTTATTTGTTATTTTTTATTGTTTATTATTGTTTTATAATATATTTATTATTATTATATAATTATTATATTTTTTATTTATTTTTATTTTATTTTTTATTTTATTTTATTATTTTATTATATATATTATTTACTTTTGTTAATTTATTTATTATATTTTTTTTATTTTTTATTTTATTTAATTTTATTTATTATTTTATTATTTTATTTATTTTATTAATATATATTATTGATGTGTTTTTTTATGTATATATATCAATCTTTTTAGTGGTTTTTATAAATAGAACAGCAACATATATCCAGATTGATTTGTGTTTAGGATGATATTAAAATATAACTCAATAAAATAAATTCTAGGTGTTGTTGGTTGTTTTTTTGTATGCTTTTGATCTATGTTTGTATGTGGATGTTTTCTAAATGTGTTTATTATTGTTTGTTTAATAGAGTTTTAAGCAAAAATCACTAACTGGATAACTTTTCTAGTATTTATGGACACCAGATGTTCATTAAAACCATAGTTTTATATTTGCTTAATGATATATATATGTTCGTGTTGAGCCTATAGTTTCTTAAATTGTCAATATGTTCTTATGTATATTACGTATTATAACTTGGTAGTAAGATATATATTATGATGATGTGTTGTGATGTTTTTACATTAGATATCTCACTAATGTTAAAATATGCAGCGGTTGTTATATAGTAATCATATAATAGTAATTAATACTTCTATCATAGAAAAAAGTGTCATTTTATGACTTTATTATTTTACAAAAATATAAATATTATTATACATCATAAAGAAATTTTTTATTTTCAATATTTTAATCCTTGACTTGATAATCTTGATTGTGTACTATAATGTTAAGGAATGGCTATACATTTACCTTATATTATTTGATGTACGAGATACGATAGGAAATGTATATAATATTAGTAATATTTTATTAGGTGTGTTTTATATGATATTGATTAAGTTATATAGAAGTGGTTATAATTATAAGTTATATACTATATTGGTTTTTATAATTAGTATAGGATGGTTGTATATAATATCTTATTTAATTCTCTGATTTATGATACTAATATAGTTACTAGTGGATATATTATTGTTTATATATTTATCGGAGTTGAGAATATTAGTTAGTGAGTTATATGATTAGGATATCATAGTTTTAGTAGGGAGGTGTTATTGTTTATTTAGTTTTTTTATAGGTATGTCTGTTGGGTATATATAGGAGAGAGGAGAGAGGAGAGAGAGAGGTGAGATGATGAGAGAGAGTTCATCGTTAAATGCCCACATATATGTATACATTTGAATGGTAATATTTTTATACATTAAATGTATACTAACTCCGAGTGTCTTATTTTAGCCTGTCCCAACCTTTATTCTTGAGAGTGTGGTGTCATCAAGTCTCATATTATATAGTTATATTATTAAATACCTTTTCGTTATTTCAACAATAGTCAGTTGATGAATGTAATGCTGACAAAATATGCTTAATTATATTTATTATATTATTACCTTTTAACTAACATCTAATTTTTTCTTTGAAGAGATCTGTTACCAAGATTGAAGGAGTTCTAACTGCTGACTAATAACAGAGACTCATCAAATTAGGTAACTTTTATGAAATGAAGGAGAGGAGAATTTGCTCTTAATTATATTCCATAAATTCTACATGTACTTTTGTTATATATACTCAATCCTCTGAATACTAGTGCGTCTTTTTGAAAAATCTTGGGTGTTTAATAAATATATGCAATAAGGAGCTTCTGTTACTGCCTGATGAATACCTGCACTTTTACTTTAGTAATAAATCTTTGTTCTTGATAAAGTGGTTGGATTAAGCATGCTATTCTAGCTCCATAGTCATATTTTTTCCAAATATAAAAACCATCATCACTTAGTTTAATACAGTCTATTGCCTTTAGCTTGTGAAGATGCTGTGCCACCACACTCACAAAATGAGTTTTTATTATAATCTTTTTGAAAATGTGGCATCGATGGTAGAAAATTGAAATCCTCAAGAGCTCGAAATAAGAATCATGTTTTAAACTTTCATTACATAAATATTATATATATATATATAATATTATTTTTAATTATTTATATATAATATTAATTATTATTTATATTATATATGTAATTAATATATTATATATTATTTATATATTATATATTATTTATAAATATATAATATGGATATATTATTATATATTATTTTTATTTTTTATTTATATTTTAGTTTTTATAATCATTCTCACAATAATTTAAAATCAGCAGAAATTTTTTTTATTGCCTTTCACGTTACTCTTCGATTGAATAAAATGAGAAAATACCATAAATCAAACTATGCTTAAAGAAAACACATTAATAAAATACATTTTTTAAATATTTTTACGCATGTTTTTTTTATGGTTTAACCATTTTGGGTTTTTTTATTGGTTTAAACCATGGTTTAAAACAATGGTTTAAACCAAATGGTTTAAACCATACCCACCCTATATATATATATTATATTTATTTATTATTTATAATATATATATATTATATTATATATATATTATTTTACTATAAATATATATTTATATTATATAGTATATATTTATATATATTATTATAATAATATATTATATAATATATATAATTAATATATTATATTATTATATATATATATTATATATATTATAATATTTTTATCTCAAATATTAAAGAACCAATTCCAATTTAGGTTACATTCCGAAAATTAAAACATTAGTTTCGATAGTAATGTGGGGATAGAATGTGTTAAAGGAAGTACATACTGCCACGAAATAATTGTAGTAACTATGAGAAGAATTTACAAGAGGACGTCACCAGTGTAATAAAAAAGTGAGAAGCGGTATATGACAAATATGAAACATATTGTCGCACTATAGTTATATTTACTTAAGTTCCCTACCAAACGTTAGGTCGTGACCTATTAATCATTCAAAGGAGATTTTACTCTCCATCAGCGGGATTCAAACATTGGACTCCGCGTCGCTGAGTAGACAATGACCGGAAGCTTTATCCACTAAGCCATCCGCGTTCCCAAAAAAGAACGCGGATGGCTTAGTGGATAAAGCTTCCGGTCATTGTTACTCAGCGACGCTGAGGAGTCCAATGTTTCGAATCCTAGCTGATGCCGAGAGTAAAATCATCCTTGACTCATATAATATAAGACAAATAGTTCGAATCCAGCTGATGGAGAGTAAAATCTCCTTTGACTCATTTAATATAAGACAAATAGTGGACAATATCTCAGCAATAATGGTGCGTGGTTGGCATAATTTAATATGTGATAGGTTGAAATTATAATTTTGCTATGTGAAGGAAATGCACACCGTGAACTCGAGAGAAGATTCGGTGTGTCACATACAAGATACACCATTTCTAGAGTGATTCGTCGATATTGGAAGACGGATGACCATGCCAAGATACCAGGGCAGTTCATGCCACGTACAAAGACCGCAATGGAAGACCGTTTTATAAAGGTGTGGACAGTTCGGGGACCGTTACTACAGGTAAGAAGCTTCAAATTAGTTAGGAGGATGCTTAAATGTCAACTCGCCGAGTAGTACGGATCACATTAGATTAGGCTGTTACTTGTTGAACAAGGCTAGCAACCGGCCATGACTATCCGTGGGACATCTCAGTTCCAGATTAGCAATACTATGGTACATTGAATGATGACGAAAGTCTATTACGACAGTCTAGATTTGCTATAGATTTGTATATATGCCGGATCAACGCTCAGAGATTAATATCGTCTGCCAAGTGAATGATATGTTGCACGTAACATATACTTGACACAACAAATATACGAAGGATCAGCAGTAAAGGTATGGGGGTAACATTTTTGACATGATCATTCAACGAGCTCGATATTGCTAGTGGTCATCTAAATACCCAACGTTACATTACCAACAGCATAGTTCATTCTGAGGCAGGACAGTGATAGTCCACACGCAGCTCGAATAGTTCATAAATGTTTGAATAGAATTCGATTGGTCAGCATGCAGTAAAGATCTAATCACATAGAACGCGGGACTGATGGGACGAAAGAGTAGACGGACACATCCCCCACCACTACTTGAATAATTTCAGCAAACTACTGCATACTGGGAAATCTTCCAATCAAATGCATGCGACATTACTTACCTGATAATATAAACGTTGTCATACCGTAATTCGTACGCAAGGTGGATACCACGGCTTTCATGAATTTGAATTAGGTAAAATGGAACAGATAATTTCGTTATATATATAATAATATAATAATATATATATATATAAATATAATATATATATATATATATATATATATATATATATATATATATATAATATATTATTATATATACTATAAATATTAATTATAATGATACTATTCAACAAATAACCCCTATATAAATTCACACTGCTCGGATGTTGAACGGCTAGCAGATGTCCACGAAGTTTTTGACGACCACGCCACGATGGACTAAAAGTAAAGCGCGAGAATGTTCCTGTGGTGAATATATCCCCCACCCAACAGGAACCACGACGCCCTACCCGTCCACACTCGGGCGCAGCGACAAACAGGGCACCGCCCAGAGTGAAATACTTAACCGGGGAATATATTGGATGTATAACAACTGCTACAAATTCAACGCAGTGTGATCAGTATCAAAAATAACCCTAATAATTCCACACTGCTGGATGTGAACTGGCCAGCAATTCCGCGTAGTGTTCTGACGACACCCACGAGACTAAAAGTAAAGCGCGAAGAATGTTCCTGTGTGATAAATACCCACACAACAGGAACACGACGCACTCTACCGTCCACACTCGGACGTAGCGACAAAGGGCACCGCGCCGAGTGAAATACTTTATAACCGGGGAATATATTGTATGTATAAACAACTGCACAAATTCAACGCAGTGGATAGGTTATCAAAAATAACCCCTAATAGTAATTCACACGCGAGATGTAACCTGGCCTTACATAGATTCCGCGAAGTGTTGACGACCACGCACGCTGACTAAAAGCAAGCGCGAAATTGTCCGTGGTGATATATCAAACCCACACAACAGGAAACACCACGCACACTCTACCCGTCCACACTCGGCGTAGCGACAAACAGGGCCCCGCGAGAAAATGAAATACCTATAACCGGGGAAAACGTAATGGTATAACAACTGCCACAATTCAACGGCAGGTGATAGGTATTCAAGTAAATAACCCCTATAGTAATTTCACACTGCTGGCGATACCCTGGCCTCCCGAGCGTGGACGTGTAGAGTGCGTCGTGGTTCCTGTGTGTGGTAATCTACTCACCACAAGGAACAATTCCTCGCGCTTACTTTGTCCATCGTGCGTGGTCGACAACACTTACGCGACATCTGCAGGGCCCAAGTCACACCAGCATGTGAAATTACTATAGGGTTATTTGAAATACCTATCACACTGCGTTGAATTGTAGCATGTTGTTATACATACAATGATTCCCCGGCTTATACAGTATTCACTCTGCGCGATGCCTGCTTTGTCTACGCCCGAGTGTGCGGTAGGAGTGCGTCGTGTCCCTGTTGGTGGGTGATATCCACACAGGAACAATTCTCGCGCTTTTCTTTTAGTCCATCGTGGCGTGTCGCAAACACTTACGCGACTCTGCTAGGGCCAGGTTCACATCCAGCAGTGAACTACTATAGGGGTTATTTTGATACCTATCACACGCGTTGAATGCAGTTTATATAAAATATAATATATATAATAGATATATATAAATAATATAAATTATAAATATATATATATATAATAAATACTATTGTTCTACTATCGTCGTAATATTTCTCCATTTCTTATTGTCTCGTTGGAACAATGTTTATAATATTATAGGACTCAAACTTTTACTATAACTTTATTGTATTATGTATACATAGATCATCATATTAATCATTACATTTCAAATATAAACACCCACGACAAATAACATGGCGCGTAATTTACAATATATATATATAATAATATATAGTATATATAATATATAAATATAAATATTATATATATATATAAAATTATATAATATATAATATATCATATATATATATATATATATATATATAATAAAATATATATTATAAGAAAAATAATAAGTATATATATATATAATATATAAATATATATACTATATATATATATTTAAATATATAACACCACGACAATATACATTGGCGCGTTAATATTTACATATATTATATAATATATATATATATATATATATTAGTGCTGTAGCTATAGCCAGAGGCTGGATGATAGAAAGGATTCAGTGCAGGGTTGCAAATTCAAACTAAACATTGAAATCGTGATAACACTGAAAAACATTTCAATAATTGATGACAAACAAAATGTTTCTCGGCTCAAAAAGAGTGGAAAAACTGGAATCATTAATAAAAACAAGGGAAAAGATAAAGCCAATTTTAGATAATAAATATTCAAGAAGTTTTACTCAAATGTTGAAATAAAAGCGATATGCAAACTTACAAACACTACGGAAGAAAATAATTCTCGCAATTTTTCAATTTTTTAGCCTTTCCCAAGAGTTAACAAACTCTTCTTGATTTTACCGGCATTCAACAACCTTCAACATTCAACAACCTTCATCAACATTCGACAACCTTCAACATTCAACAAACCTTCACATCTCAACAACATCAACAACTTTATCAAATCAGCACCTCCATCAACCAACCTCAAACATCAAACCTTTATCAAGATTCAGCAACCTTCAACACTCAACAGCCTTCAACATTCAACAACTTTCAACAATCTTCAACTCAACAACCTTCAACATTCAACAGCCTTCAACATTCAACAACCTTCAACATTCAAGACTTCAACAACCGTTATCAAGATTCGAGCAACCTTCAACACTCAACAGCCTTCAACATTCAACAACTTTCAACAATCTTCAACATTCAACAACCTTCAACATTCAACAGCCTTCAACATTCACACATTCCACATTCAACAAACCTTATCAAATTCAGCAACTAACACTCAACCTTCAACATTCAACAACTTTCAAAAATCTTCAACATTCAACAACCTTCAACATTCAACAGCCTTCACATCACACACCTTCACATTCAACAACATTTCAACAACCCTACAAGATTGCAGCAACCTTCAACACCAACAGCCTTCAACATTCACAACTTCACCAATCTTCACATTCAACAACTTCAAACATTCAACGGCCTTCACATTAACAACTCAACATTCAACAACCTTATCAAGATTCAGCAACTTTCAACACTCACACACCTTCACTTCAGACAACTTTTCAAAAGAATTCTCTCAACCATTACAACCATCAACATCAACCAGCCTCAACATTCCCCACCTTCAAATCAACAACATCAACAACCTTTATAAAATTCAGCAACCTTCAACGCACCAACAGCTTTCAACATTCCACAACTCAAAAAATCTTCAACATTCAAAACCTTCACATTCAACACCTTCAACATTAACAACCTTCAACTCAACATCTTCTAAAAGCCGTTAGCGTCATTCCTGAAAAAACTTAAAAGAAGAGTATGGACGGAGGCAGAGAAAAAGGAAATTGAAAAACAAAAGGAAATAAAATGAAAAATAGTTAGAAATAATAAGATATGAAATAATATAGAGTAAAAAATAAACATGAAACAGTAATCAATTTACCAAGAATAAAACAGACATAGTGATTGGCCCAAGCCTCAAATTCAAGTAGGGTTGAGCTGGAGCCGGATTGAAGCCGGTTGGGCGGTTCGGATATTAAAACTTTTTTCAGGAAAAAGGATAGAGAGATAGATACATAGATGTTTTTGTGTAAGATTAAACAAGAAGCGAACCAGCAGTAACTCTATGACAAAGCGAGAATAGTTTGTTAAAATTTGGTAACTCAAAACTGGGTTGTATATATAGTCCACTCAAAAGTCTCGGTAAAATTGATATGATTTATAGTTAATGTATGTGAAGAGCAAAATAATTAAAACTCACCAAACTTACCAAAAAGTACTTGCCAAAAAGTACATCTTGTGTCCTTAGTGAACGAATGTTTAACCAAGTGGCGCTACACCTCCTTGTGGGCCGCTGAGGCCTGAGGGGCGTAAGGGCTAGAAAAAATGGGTGTTAAGTGGTTAGGGGCGATGGCTGATTGTAATATCTACTTATTTTAAAATTCACTGAAAGAAAACCTACCTCTACACAACATCGATTTATTAGTAAATTTAGTTCAATATTTGCCCTTTGATTTACAAATTTTAGTTTTTAGGTATATAAGTAAATATAATATATATATAATATAATATATATATAATAAATATAATATAATATAATAAATAAATATATATATATATATATATATATATATATATAATAATAAATATTAATATATATATAAATATAATATAATATATAATAATATATATATATAAGATATATAATAATAATATAAAATATATATAATATATATTCTTCATATATATATCAATATATATAATATATATATAATAAAAATATAGTATATAAATATAAAATAATATATATATATATATATATATATGATGAATATATATAATAGTATATATATATGTTTTAAATGAAGTAAAGTAAAAAAATTGGGCGCGAAAAATAATTCATTTCAAAGTGGGCGTAGAACGATAATAGTGAGAACCTCTGCCTATGAAAATGTTAACAACGGGAACATCTACGCCTCCCAAGAGAAATATATAGCCCAACCACTACACTCAAAAGAAATACATCTGCAACAATCTACCTCAAAAGAAATGACAAAGCTGCAACATCTACACTCAAAAAGAAATATAAGCGGCAACATCCACATCAAAAGAAATACATGCTGCAACTCTACACCTCCAAAAGAATATAAGCTGGCAACATCATACACTCCAAAAAAATAGAATCTGCAAATATCTTCACTCCAAAAGAAGCACTTAACAACATCTACACCTTCAAAAAAATAAATGCTGTTAACATCTACAAGAAATACAAGCTGGCAACATCTACACCTCCAAAAGAAATACAAGCTGGCAACATCTACACCTCCAAAAGAAATACAAGCTGGCAACATCTACACCTCCAAAAGAAATACATGCTGTTAACATCTACAAGAAATACAATATGGCAACATCTACACCTCCAAAAGAAATAGACATGTACCTGAAAATTTTTTTTAATTTTTTTATTTTTGGACCATAATTTGCAAATCTCAAATTTTAAAATTTTAATCTGGCTAAATCTGCTAAATTATCAGTTTACCGAAATTTATAACATTTTAAAAGTTTAAAAAATCTAAAAAGAATATATTTTATTAACTAATTATGAATTATGAAGAAATTGCAACATTTATCAGTTCCTGTAGCTAGCAAATATGTTCCAGAAATATTTAATAGGTACTTATAAATACCAAATTACATCACGATTTTAGAACAAAAATATCTTACTTAATTATATAAATCACTGTATTATTGCAAGCAAGATTATAAAGAATATGAAAAAAACGCATAAAAAAACACAACAAAAACGCAACATACAAAAACGCATCAAAGCAATATTGCATGCCCTTAAATTTAAAAATTATAGGTTGTTAAAAGGACCATCAGGAAAAATCAACGAATTTCAAACAATTAATAATCCGCTACTGTGAATCCATCAGCATAGCAACAGAGTAGCGAGGGAAGGGCCCGGGTTCGATCACTCGCCCAGACACTAGGTAGCAACTACCTAGAGAAGTTTCCTACCTAGGATAGGGATATGCACAGTTAAACTTTTTTTTCTCTCCTTTCTCTCTCTCTCCTCTCTCTCTCTCTATATATCATATATATATTTTATATAATATAATATATTTATATAAAATAATTAAATATTTAAAATATATAATATATACATAGATATATATATATATATATATATATTAATAATAATAATAATATACTAATAAGAAAATCTTTCAATTATTATTGATGCGAAAATTCGCTTGCCGGAGATCGCTTTAAAAAATATCCGGCGCGCTTTTCGAAATTAACAAGATATGGTGGAGCCGGCGCTGGAATGTTTACACAATGATAATATAATAGATAATATATAATAATATATATAATATTAGATATATATATATATATATATATATATATATAAGTTAAACTATATATAATATAATAATATATATAATTAATGATTAAGAGATAAGTATTAGATCGCAATTGAATTGCACTGCCATAACTTTCATAATAAAACATTTGGATCAGTTATTACGTATTTCACAGACGTAGCAATGGCATAAGGAAAATGAGGTTAAATGCATGCGGAAAACAATAATATATATATATAAATAATATCTAATATAAATATATAATAAATAATAATATAATATATAATATATATATAAATAATAAAATAATATATATATAATAATAATATATATCATATAATAAATATATATATACTTGTCCCCCTGGTTCAATTCTTAATTGAGGCTATACTGCGTCCAGGCAAGCGTACCCGTGGCCGACCACAGTCCCTGGATGTGTTGATAGTGTGCCTGTTGCTGTGAGCATAGGCAGTTTAGTGGAAGATAGTCAGCTGTTTCGGACTAGTTGGCATTTGTAACCTAACCTGATGTAACCTAACCTAACCTAGCTTAACCTAACTAACCTTTTGAGTTAGTTATTGAATCGTGTTTATGTGCTGTAAGTTGGGTGGGTCAGTTGCTAGTGGAATTCGGCTGTGGGTGGGAAGTGTTTTTGAGTTTGATAGTAGGTGTGTGCATTGAATAGGAGGCTTGTCGATTATTAAAGGGAATAGAACCATTTGCCTTCCAAATTCTTAAAAACCTAATAATCCCATATATTTAGTTGAAATATAACGTCAACGAATAGGAAATTACTTAAACCGTTGCTCCGACGTTTCCTGATATTGTGCAATAAACGAGAGATACGATTTTATGGAGAAGAGAGAGAGAGAGAGGAGAGAGAGAGAGAGAGAGAGATAGAGAGATAGGAGAAGAGGAGCGAGAGAGAGAGAGAAGAGAGAGAGAGAATGTACTTTTGAAGACTACTACGCAAGCCCCCCAGAAAAATATGAGAACGTTCCTTCGGTATCTTTATTAATGTCTCCTGCTTATTCTGGTTGTTAGTCCCGTCAGTCGACCCACGGTTTGTGAAATCCAACTGTCCTTGGCTAGGTATCAAAAATGTGTCCCTTTCTTTTGCAACTGAAAGAATGGCTGGACAACCTCGAAAAACGATATCCCCTGTATCCTTTACTTACCAAGACTAAGCAAAACCCGACCAGTGTAACATAAAAGAAACTCTTGATTTTTAAAAAAATTGCATTTTTAGGTCAACAATGCGGGAAAGACTTATGAATATATTTACTTGTAAATGCGGTTGAAAAGTTCAAGAGTTTTCAAGAGGGAGAGAAACCTGAAGGCAGAGCCTTACGACAGGGCCAATAAATTATAAAGACAATGAAATTATGCTGTGAAGAGAGAGAGTAAAAAATAAATGTACTGTCATCTGTCCGTGAACCACATCAATCTCGCCCGCATCTAATCTCTCTGCTGATAATCACCTACCGAAACAGTAAGTAATAGTCAATGGAAATAACTTAACTAAGGACTAATCATTTTGCTCCAATCCCAGTACCTTTTCGCGAAGGTGGAACCCATTTAGTGGGCATCTCGAAAACTAGATTTGCAATTGAAACGTTAACATTATAAAAAGGAATATAAAAATTAAGAAAGTCTAATGTATAGCTCTCTCAATGCCCAACCAGAACAGATTCGTGGTGATTTCATATGTTTTGTAAGACAGTGATTGCCAGACAATGCCACGTCGATCAGTAAAGAGGAAGCGTTATGTAAATTTCGGGAACAAAGAGACAGCAGAGAAATCGTGTTCCCTCTCTAACTCTCTAGAGTTCAGGTACCCTAGTCAAAAGCTTGATAGTCAGCTAGAGTTAATCTCTCTTTCTCCTCTCCTCCTCTCTCTCTCTCTCTCCCTCTCTCTCCTCTCTCTCCTCTCCCTCCTCTCTTCTCCTCTCTCTCCTCTAAGGAAAAGTAAACACACACTATGAATTTAGTCTCATCAATAATAATAAATAAATAAATAAATACAGAATAAATATATAAATCATTATAAGTAAAAAATGGATATTATGAAACAACAAGCATTGCAGCCCTCACAAGCTGTAATCTGATAAATTTGAAGATAGTAAGCGAGAGAAACAGAGTGACATTTCAGTTGGATTAAAGAAGAGTGGACAAGAACTAGAAGATGTTACAAGAATCTCATATAATAAAAACATAATATATATATAATATATAATTATATCAGAAATAGTTATATTTAAAATATATATATACATATATATATAAATAAATATAATACTATAAATTTACATTGAGATAACAAAGCAGCCCATTTAGATGAAAAGGAGCTGTTGGAGATTACACGATCGGTTCCTTCGAGCACAGACGCAGGCTCTTGAAGTGGGGAGATAAATTCAGCAAGAAAACCGGAAGATGAGAAAATCCACAAACAGAGTGAGGAAAGAAGACACCGCAGAGAACTGGCCTGGAAGTTACCAATATCAACCACAAAACCATGCGCAGACACAGCACCTAGTTCCTACGAGGGCGACGCAAAAGGTGGAGAACCCGAGTGATAAGCTCCCTCGAGCACCTGGCGGCCTAAGAAAAGAGATAAAGCACAACATTCGCGCCGCAAACGATAAGGTCAAGTTAACCTGAAAGTAACAGAACAGCTTAATAAGCCTTTTGGCCTTGACCGCCCTGTCCAAAAGCGGTGAACAAAGCACCCCAGATAGAAAGCAGTACTCTATACAAGGGCGATAAGTCCTTTTAGCTGGAGAAGCTGAGAAGAGGAAAAAAAGTCCCACACTCGAACTCTAATTTTTTTTTTTTTTTTTTTTTTTTTAATTAATTGTATACTTTTTTTTTTTTTTTTTTTTTTTTTTTTTTTTTTTTTTTTTTTTTTTTTTTTTTTTTTTTTTTTTTTTTTTTTTTTTTTTTTTTTTTTTTTTTTTTTTTTTTTTTTTTTTTTTTTTTTTTTTTTTTTTTTTTTTTTTTTTTTTTTTTTTTTTTTTTTTTTTTTTTTTTTTTTTTTTTTTTTTTTTTTTTTTTTTTTTTTTTTTTTTTTTTTTATTTTTTTTTTTTTTTTTTTTTTTTTTTTTTTTTTTTTTTTCTTTGAGGCCGCTAGCAACCGTTGTGATGGAGGTCAAGACATTTCGTTTATGTAAGCCAAGATGTTTAATTGTGACAGAGATACGAGAGATCCGTCGAAAGAGATAGGAAGGGAAGGTGTCCTCTAGAGAGGGAGATTTGTAGAATGAGTTTTTAAAGAAGAATTGAATTTCAAAGGTTCAGACGACCCCACCCGGAATTCTACCCGATCAGCCCGAGAATAGAATCGAAAGATTAAGACAAGCAATTCTAGAAGTAAAAGAAGGACAAAATTGAAATAGTTGAGGAATGAGGTCGAGCATCAGCCAATATGAAGTGAATAAGTTAATGTGCAGGTAAAGATCATTAATGAAAAGTAGGAAAAGAGGAGATAAGACACAACCCTGAAGGACCACCACTATTGACAGAAAAGAACAAGAAGTCGCCCACGAGAACTCCATATTGACGATTATGAAAGAAATGAAAGAGACGTTTGGGATATAATAGAAATCAAAGGAGGGAGCTTGAGACAGTGAGCGTGCCATACCCGTCAAATGCTTTGGATATTCAAGGCACCCATGTCCCCGAATGTTCCAAGCGGAACCAAAATCATGAGATAGAAAAGAATATCGCCAAAGAGCATGAAAAATAGTCTACTGGCGATCGAAAGAAGATGCCAGATGGTCTAAGAAATGAAAGGTGGAGAAGTTTCAAAAATCTTAGATAGAAAACAAGGAGTATAGGGCGATAGTGGAAGGGACAGAGCGGCTCCTTTTCGAATAGGTGGACATGTCGTGCTTCCAACACGAGGGAAAGTGCATTGAGACATAGAGAAATAGTTGAACAGGCGGGGATAGCACGGATAGCAACTACCCTCAAAAAACTCGAGAGGAATGCCACCGGCCACCGCTTCCTAACGTTCGAGATTTTCAGGAGCCCATACACCCGATCGAATGTATCACAGGCAAAGGCATAGACCTGAGAGAGAACAGGAGGAAGGAATCGAGGAAATACAGAATCGTCCAGTTGATAGAAGGAAAATAGGAGACCAAGAGGTGCCTTTCAGTTGGAGAATTAGCAACAGAACCACAGATCGAATAAAGAGAGAAAGACAGTTTACAGAAGTTGCTAGAGCATGTTTTTGGCAAGAGGCCAAAAGATTTTCAATAGGAGAACCAAGAGGTTAGCGCACTTTCCGTTTGATGAAAGCTCGCCTTGCTCGTGAAGAGTATCCGCAACGATTCTAGCTGATGAAAATAGCAAGAGTGACAGGAGACACGAGATTTTTTCCATCCCGATACGCACTGTCTCTAGCCTGAAAGGCCAGAGAACAAGCAGATCGAACCATGGATTAGAGGAAGAAAGATTTATCGAAGAAGAGCCTGCCACCCACTCAACGTACAGCTCCAACCTATCGGCAGAAGTCGAAGCGTCACCAGAGACAAAGGTCCTTCCAGTTATAGTAGCGTAGAACACGCAAGGCCCCAATCACAAAGAGTAGAATACTGTAGATACAGATCGAGAGAAGTATAAAAATCAAGAGATTAAGGGTGTCAGATTACCAACTAGAGCGAAGGGATAATATTAAGAGGATGAGGGACTATGGTGAAACAAGGCGAGTGGTATCAAGAATTGTTGACGACCGGCATGTGGCTGGTCTTAATAGTGCAAAGACGTTGAGAATGCAAAGAATCGGCCCCCCCACTAAACATATGAGAAGACCCACCATTCATGTGTGTACAGTGAATCCCTAAATAGAGACCTCAGTATTTGATGAGAAGATATAACAGTCCGTGCGATGAGATATTCAAAAAAGCGTGAAAATCTGTCCTGTTATAAAATATAAAGAACACATATATATATAATATATAAAAATATATACATAATAAATAATTATATTATATAATTATAATATAATCACTATATATATATAATAGTATATATATAAATATTATAATGTAATCATGTAATATATATAAATATAAAATAATATTATAATAAAAATATATAACAAATATAAATATAATAAAAATATACATATATAATTATAATATAAATATATAATATATAAAATAATATATAATAATAATATCATATATATCTAATATATATATATAAATAATAGTATATATAATATATCATATGTAGAGTGATCCACGCCTTGTAATACCGTTTACGCATTCGGAATGCAAGTATAGCAAAATACGCACAAAAAAACACCAGCATATTTCCTCCCTAAATTGTTAAAGCAGTTTTTTTTGTTGTTTTGTTCCACTCTCTCTTTTCTCCTGAACATAAACACAAACTACAAAGTTACCAATTTTTATATCAAAGTTAATAGCTCATATTTCTTCTTTTATATAATTATTTTGTAATATTATTATTATTAATATTAATTTTTTTTAAGTGATATTGAACACTAACAAACCTGCTCTAGATCTAGTTAAATACATAAGTGATAAGTAACTTATTAATACGCTAATCTATGTATGAAAACGAATAAAAATACACAATCACACACACCCAACACACACACACACACACACACACACACACACACACACACACACAACACCACACACACACACACACACGTACGAACATTCACACACATATGTGCAACCCTTTTTGATTTCTTGAAGTAAGTGAATATACAGCACCTGTAGATATAGATATAATATACACCTATATAATAATATATATATATATATAATATAATATATATATAATATATAATATATATATATTATATATAAATAAATATTAATATATAATAATATAAATATATATATATATTATAACGCTGAACAAATGACCGCGCTCACTTAGTCACGGTGAGTGTATAAAGCAAAATAAAAACCTGTCAAAACTCAATATCAACCACATCAAATGTTAAGATGAAAATCGCTACCAACACACTCCCTTAAATAGTTTAAAAAATAATGAAGTTTAATGAAAACGAAAATCGTTGGGACTCATAACCGATTCCGAAAATATATTTGAAATCAGCGTTATTCTGAAAATTTTCTAAGTTCAAAAAATGTTTAATTCATAAAAATTAAGTTTTAAGAAAATTCTTTAGATGGCAAGCGCTGGAATTATGCCAGAACTTGCACTAAAGATCTTTAAAAAACAATGTCTGAATTAGAATTTTGACTCAATTCTTTTTCTCCAGAAATATGAACGATCAATATGAACAATACCCCGATCTTCTGCTTTTAATAGTTCATGAATGGATCGAGATGCAAGATAGAGACATTTACAGAGCAAGAGTTTGGGAACTCTAAGAACCTCGGTTTCTTGAATTATTTTAAAAAGAAACAGCGTTGAAAAATAAAATTCCTATAGAGTTGCATCTAGGTTGTATGACAGATTTCGTGGAGTAGATAAAAATGGGAAAAGCTGAATCGTGAATCAATAAAGACCATTTTCCCAGATACCCAAACTGAAGAACGAAAGGAACGAACTTACAACAGAAATATTTACAGAGAGTCTGCAAAGAAAATGCGCGCAGGAGTGCAGCAAAGTAGGAATAAATGGGTACATACTTTCTAATTGGACAATTAGCTTGTAACTAGCTAACTTAGTATCAAGAAAAAAGAAAGATATTTTGCCTATTTTGGCAAATTCTTGAATTATTTTGCGTTTAACATAAGATAAAATGAATAGGAAAATAAGAACTCCTGTGTTGACAAGACGTATAGCCCATAATTAAAAAAAATAAAAAATAACAACTAAATATTAATTCTTTTTTTTCGCCCTTTTTCTTTTTCTTTTTTTACATTATTACATATTAAAAACAAGTATATAACGTTTTGACCAAACCATACCTCACGTTTATAGCTAATCAAAGTTTCCGTATTATTTGTCATCCAGTAGCTGAATAAGTAATAGGTTAGTTTGGAATTAAAAATTATTTCACATTATATTTTTAAAGATTCACAGGAAATTCTAGGAAGAGGAACTTCTCTAGTAATTCCAACTAGATCACGGACAGGGATCGAACCCGCCTGCCAGTTACTCGCAACTCTATGTTGGGCCACCGACAGCACAGACTTTCATCCTCCTCCAAACGACACTTACTACATTTTCCTCCTACGTAGCAACTCTCTAGTCTTCCTTTCCCCTTAATATTTCATAAACCTATTTGAACTATTTTACTCAGCTAGTGAATCTTAATCCTCGGTGAATTTTAATCCACCCTTCCCTCCATTAACATTTTATTAACATTGTAAATCGTTTCAACACCTCATAACAGGGCTACACCGTTTAAATGGATAGCTCAGTGCAATCCCTTCCCTCCATTTAACATATTAATAACATTCCATTCCAACACCTACCATTTAGCATAGAATAAACATACAATTTCAACACCTCATAATAGGCTACCCTAAATTGAGTCAATATCTCGTGCACCCTTCTCTATTTTAACATATTAAATTATAAACGTGCAACACCCGTATCAGCTACCGTAATGGGCCAAATGTATCAATGTATCCCTTAAATTCAAT
>JABUQX010042170.1:0-42500 GCA_015478945.1 Trachelipus rathkii
ACAGTATCCAAGCTAGTAAGCGACTGCCACAGATTGAATATGAATTATTATTAACGGTCTCTGGCAGAAGGGGAGTAACCTTTAAGCCAAAAAACAAATCTTAACCGCTTAGAACTCAACACCAAAAACGTAGCTTTATTATAAGATATCCTTGCCCATGAAAAACAATTTGAAAGAGGAAGGTACGGCAACTCCACTACTCATTAACGGGATGTGCAGGTGATTAGCTTAGCCCTTTTCTTAACTCAACTAGATAGATGAACCAAAACACCAACTTATTAAGTTATATATAGCATATCTAAAATTATGAATGTGTATTATACGATACATATATACTTAACTACACACTCACTAAAGTAGGGATTAAAAATCTTTAATATGAGAGGTTCTAATACGACGAGAGTGTACACACAACTACGTATATAGTATATATTAATACCCAAAATTTCAACGGTATCGAGATAATGTCATACCAATTAGAACTCGAAGAATGTAAAAATCGAACCTACTCCTTTAAGGTCGTATATATCACCTATTTATTTTAATATAATTATATATAATTATGTTATTAATAGATATGATACTATACCTAATCCATCCAAATTAGTGCTATTTAAACCATAATAAATAATGAGCTCATATATAACAATAATGCACTTGTGAGTGCTCAAGTAGCCCTAGGGGGGTTTCCATAAATGATAGATATGTATAACTAGCAAGAAAGAGGAACGGTAGTACAGAACTACCATCACACTACATCACTTTTTAGAAATAGAGGAGATGAAGACTATAAAAGATAATCAATACATAATAATAATATCTCACTCACTCATATAATTGGGGGCCACCCCATGTTGCAAAAGTCCCTTCACACATAACTATCTAAATGCATTACATACATGCATAGAAACAATAACGAATAAATAATTTCAGAAAATATGGAACAAGGCATGGTAATACAATAGTTAACACTGTTATGAATTATAACCCAGAAGTAATCTCATATAATATATATATATATTATATATATATATATATTAATACCAGCTATAGTTTTAACGTGAATCATTATTATTCTAAGTCGACACTAATAACAATTATATCAAGTATGCTCACAATCACAAAAAAATTTCAGCCAACTAATCGTCAGAGCTTCAAAACTGAAAAGACGTAAAAAGAGGTCACACGTTAATCCGCACCGTTAATAAATCAGAACATGACGCTAGTACTACTAATTATATATATAAATATAGCTTAACTTATATATAATGTAATATATATATATATATATATTATATCTTTTTAATCTCATATAAATATTTTTTAAACAATATATATTTAAAATAGATATACAATCGACTTGTTATTGTTTAATAATATATATTAATATATTTTTAAAAATATCATATTTAAAAAATATACATATACTTGTATATGTTTAATAATAAACGAATAATATAATCTACATTAATCCTCACACAAATCTCATGCCTGTTAAGGAAAGCCTGATATGTATATATAATATATATAATATAATATATTAATATATATATATAATATATATATATATATATTAATATATATATTATATAATATATAATATATATATATATATATATTTAATTATATATATTATAATTATATATATATAATATATATATTATTATATATATATATTTAATATATATATATTACTATATAATTATATATATATATATATATTATATATATATTATATAAATATATTTATAATTATATATATATAAATTATGCAACAAAGCGTTTACGTAATTTAGTAATATATATTTAGTATTTATATTAAAATATCACTATATTTTGTATATATTTATGATGAATATTCAGTAATTAATTATTATCTGAAATTATATTGAGGCGAGATAAATGCTATATAATTGTAAAGATTGATTATTAACGGTTGGTCTAATAATTGCTCATTACTAAAAATATATTATATCTACACTAATTAGTCTCATATTATTAGTTATTATATTAATTTTTGAGTATAGCATACCGCTAGAAATTTTGTTAGTAGAGGATACAAAATTTTCGAAAGTCAGAGCACGTAACGTACTATATATAAAAATTCGTTTACTGTATAAAATATTATGTAAAATATAACAACTATACTAAAGAAAAAGAAAAGAAAAATATAACGCTATACTAAGGAAATATAAAATAAGAAGACAATAATCTATAAAATAAAGTTTAAGTAAATAAATGAAAATTAATTACGTTCGTTGTTAATGGATGGCTTATAACCTCATAGGGTAATATCCTTATCCACTATTGTGTAGTAACTCCGAGTGACCGAAAACAAACAAATTAAAAAAAACACTAATAAACAAACAAATAATGTATAAATAAATATATACCCACTATAGTTATTTATCGTTTACTATAATATATAATTATATAAAAAAAATTAAATAAAAGTAAAAAATTTCAGTAGAAATAATATTTAAATAATCATTTAGGAAATAAATAAGCCAGTATATAGTAGCCCTAGTCAACTCACGCAACAGTAATAAGTATAGTTATCAACTAAATAAAAATTAAATATAAAAAGAAGTATTAATGAGTATTTTTATTACATTATTACTAATATATTAATATATATTATATAATAGCTAATGAAAAAAAATTATATCAATGAATATAAATCAGTGAAAACATAATAAATAAAGAAAAGTTATTGTTATAAACTAAGGCCTAGATTAACTTATATATTAATAAGAGACTAGCCTACTGATATATCTAATCTGTCATCTCTTAGGGCCTATATCAAGTAAGCTATCAACTATTATTAGTTAGCCACATGGACTTATTATTCTGAGTGAGATAATTAATTGCTACATTTAAATATAAAACACATCTCTTCTTTAGTGGTTTTTTAATCTCAAGTGGGGTGTGACTTAAATTTATGGACCGCTTCTTTGTGAAGCTCTCGCTGTTTATGTTGTTAGAGGGGTAGTAGTCTAATTGTGTAGATTGTGAGACATACTATTATATTATAGAGGAGCTAAAATAGTGTAATATTATATTATATTGTATTATTTAAGTGAAAAATGATATTTTAAATGTTGTTAAATCAAATAATATTAAAATAATTATAATAAATAAAAGAGAGATAAGTTCATAAACCATTTTGTGTAGAGTATTTTACTAGGATGAAACCTAATACGAAACTAAGCAAAGGTAGCTAACAAGTAGGTACTATGGTGCTCAAAAAATTTTAATTATACATAACGATTAGTCATACGCACACTCTTATCATATTTGGCGCTACGTAACATCATCGCTCAGAATTGTGTCCGAAAAATATATATTCCATGTAGCTGAAAATTGAGATCAATATATATTCCGCAAAATCTTAAATGGGGTGAAACAGTCCTGTCTAACAGAAATATAGTTAAACATCCTATCGTGTGTGTAATATGAGCTTATGAGCGTTTTCCTACGGTTGCAACTCTCGATCCAACTCCACTGAACCACATATGAAAGACACAACAGGAGGAAAAGCCTAACACTCTCCCTAACAGAGACGAATGAACCAGCTTATATAGATTGAAAACAATGAGGATGTCGGGAAAGTGGTAGATCACGATGTGGAATTTCTATTATATGACAATAATATTTGGTTATATCTGAGAATTAATTAATCTGAGAACAAAACGTATATTCAAACCATTCCTCCGGGCTGTTCCCCCTGCCATGCTCTTTGTGCCAACCATTTCTCTTTTATTAAATGACACCGTTGGTTTTCCTACCCGAGTCACTTATAAACTTCAAGAAATAATGTACTATCCTATCAATGACCAAACATATGAAGATTGTATTCGCCTTGTAACTGAACTTATGCTCGCATCGGAATAAAGAGAAAGCTGAAGAATTTATTTCGGCAGGAGTTAAACCTGGGGAAAATAAAGCCACAGCATAAATCTATAACATGAAATTATAATAGCTCATTAGGAAATTACCGTCACGTTATCAATGTGCTTTTATACATCTAAAATTAGAATACCTTATGAAACAGATGTTTCATTATACGTGTTATCTATCTGTGAGAGAATACTGGTACCGTTATCTAAGCGGTTTTTTAGAAAGGGGAATGCGGAATATTACAATAAAATTGGCTCCGAAGCATACCTGACGTTAGTTTTCAATAAGGAACGCCAACGTCATAAATCAAAAATCCTTCCAGATTATTTCGAGTCATGCCTGTGACTCACATTCAATTACCCTAAACCCGGGTCAAAGTGAGATCCGCCTAAACCTAGGAAAGAAGACCACATTTATCAACACAATGATTTGGTCACCAAATAAACATCGACTAAATGAGAAATGTTTCAGCAGAAGTTTTGAAGGACCTCCACATTATCAAGTATAATAATTCATATTAGATCTACGTGAGATGTCTCGTAATGAATAAATGGTTGGGACAGAGAGGTCGCTATTCATCCGTGCATGGGATCAAATAAAAGAGGTCGATGCTAGACCGTCGAGTCGTGATCACCTTATCATGAGTAATTTTAGAAAAGGAAGAATCACTCCATTGACTCTTTACATTTCACATTCTCACCGTGTAAATGGCTAGCAGGTGCAAAGGAGGCACTTGCAAAATGTCATTTGTTTGGCACAAGCGCCATCAAAAACAATGCTGGACCTACTTCCTACCTTCGCAGGGAAACTAAGTATAGGGGTGGAGAGTTAGCCCCTGTACAAGAAAGTGAGTATTTAATCGCAGTTTGATGATACTCGTAAAATTTGGGTGAATGCTAACAAAATAAGTGAGTTTATCCTCAAGCAAAAATAGAAAGTCTTAGGGAGATGGAAGCTAGCACAACATCAGCCTAACGAATAATTATGCACAAGACGAGTATAGGTAAAAATGTATTGTGTTCGAAGCTATGCATTTATAGGAATGACTAATTTAATTAGACTATATCACAGTGTGCGTTATTTTTGCAGAGTCTTTGATCGGAGAGGGATTAATTGCTACAAGGAGTGAGTATCTGTCAAGAGGAGATTATATGTGGATTGTGATCCTCATAGGAGTGAGTACTACATGCCTGGAGTTGATATAAGATGAGAAACCTGACATCCGTTTTCGTGGAGTGAAGTTTAAAAATTGGATTTTCCTCGACTAAATAAATATGGTTGAACGGGAGGTCACACCGCCAGATAGAGTGCAGATTTGAGCTTTCATATGGTATGCCGAGGAAAAGAAGTGGAATTTCTCAAAGTGGGAGTCTGGAATCTTTAGTTCCAAGCCTAAAGAAATCACTGTCGATCGGGTTGAAAATTTTCGCAGAATTCTTTGCTATTATGGTTGTGCATAGTGCTTTCTTCCAAGAAGTCGGAGAGAGTGGATATACAGTCGATAATCGTATGTAATATTTATGCAAATCATTGTCCTCCTTCGTATATATGACCCTTAATACAAAAGTAATTACATTTGTTAGTACCGCAGTGTTTGAAATCAGCGAGAAATTACTAAAATTACTGCAGAAATTACAGTAATTTAAGATTGTCTACGTGGCCCTATTCGTGGGTTTTGCGCTTTTATTAGTTATCGCTAATGAATTGTGAGAATTAACAAATATTATGATTTGATTAATAACATATCAGGAAAAATAGAAAATTTACTGCTCATAACTAACAATAGGACTATGAGCATATATTTTTAATCGCTGAATGTAATTGATAATATTTTAGGGATAAGAATTTTTTTCTAAATAACTTCAAACTTGAACTTAGCCTAGATTTTAGCTCAAATATTATAATTTGATCGCTTCACATGGTTAACTGGTCTTTATCTTTCGGATGGAAGTCATTCAAGGGAATGGTTCTGAAGCACAACTGCCCATAACAAATGATTTAATTATATACACATTTTAACTCTTTTCTGCTGAAACTGTTCGGCCTCTTCCTGTGTGCGCCTTCCTCTCATATAATAAGTATATTTCTCTATGAATGAGATGATTTATAAAATCAGTGTCTTTGCTTATCGATGATTATTATATTAAAATTTTAAAAATGTTAATGTCTAGATAATAATTAAATAATAATATCCCTGGGGGTAGCTATCAGGTACTAATTTGACTTCGCTACATATAGATTGTAATTGAGTGAGAACACACGCAGATTGAGAAAATTACGAGTAGTGAATATCCGCGAAAGTGATATAAATTTAATCACTCTATCGAGAGAATGATAAAGTATGTATATAGGATGAATGTTGAAAATAGCGCCTTTATCCACGAGAAAGTTGAACTTGTCCCCCCAAGACTAATGATAGCCAGAACATTTCTATTAAAGCTGCCATATGTTTAATGCTTTCCTTATAAATTTAAGACGTTATGGGTTTCCCATACTCAAGCAGTAAGAGAGGCGATACAGCAGTGAAGTGCTCTACTCCTAAGTTTAGGTTATGTCACTGACATGGTCACACAGGAAAGGAGACGTATGCAGTATGAAGAGTAATATTTGACTGGTACCGCGCCTTAGCAGTTTCTCGCCCTCCGCACTCACCTCGTATAGGGGTCATTTCGGACTTTCTCGGTACTTTACAATATATAACTCTTGAGAGTCGAGTTCGAGAATAGAGGCTATGGCAGAGCTTTTGTGATAAGATTTGATATATATGAACAGAAAAAGCACAGAGCACGTAGAATGGAGCGACACTGAGAGTGTAAATTCACTACCACGCTAACTTTAGAAATATTTGAGCTTCATACGAGACTGTACGTGTCAGTGGTTGTTAATAAGGTGGTGATACTCGTTATGCTGTTCTCTCAACGACTTAAAAAAGGCCAATTTCCTAAGTGGATAAATGCCTCGTGTGAGAGTCCACCCTGCACTTATATAGTCCGAAGTGGTCTTATAAATATAATCGATATAATCCTGTATAAAATGCCATGTTTAATTCGTCATAATAATAGTATTGTAGAAGGCTTCCATTCCAGTCCCACTAGTTTTTACAAAAAAATCCATTTATCTTTAATTCTTTCTAAATAATCTCTCATTAACATGTTATCGTGAGTGAGGTTATATAATATAGTGATTGGTGGTATATTCGCGTGAGTCATCGCCACTCCTCCTTCAATTAGTACTCCGAAACGAAATGTAAGATTTTAGAAATGGTACTAAACCGGTTAAAATCTTTTAATTTGAAACTTAGTGCTGATAAGTGCCAAATTGGACAGTCTCGGATTACATATTTAGGTTTGATGTGTCTGAAGGCTCTATGCTCCCTAATGAGGATATAAAACTACTGCTATTATGAATATCCAAAACGAAGACTAATCAAAAAGATTTACGTCTCTTTCCTCTATGAGCGCGCTCCCGTCTCACGAACTATTTTTCGGCTCTTGTTCTTCCGGAGGGTGGATCGTGTGCTCAGAACCTCTCATCCTCATATCCAATCATATTAATAATAATCTTTTATCTCAAAAAGGAGATGCTACTCGTGAGATATACGGCATTCTCCACGCGCAGAGTGAAATGGAATAGCTTGCGTGAGATGGGCAGAAGATCACAGCACGTCGTTAAGTGAGTAGTTCAAAAATCTGGCCACTGCCATAATAATGCTATACGGAAGCCATTTCGGATATGCCTTATAATAAGTGCTCAATATGACTATAGCTCTCTCTCTCAGCTGAGTGGCTGAGTCGAGCGCTCCAGTCGTTGCTGAGGATAGAGATAAGATATATGGCTATAGTAATCGGGAAAAACTAGAGAGAAAAAAGACAGTGTAAAGGAGAAGAAGGAGACTGAGAAAATTTGTAAGAAACGAGAAGTGTATAGGCGATGTGGAGAGTCACCATGGAAGGATAGGAGGATGAAATGAATGAGGATTAGGTGAGGAATGCTAGTAGATACGGCATTCAGAGTTGGTTATCAGGCACTACGTGCAAATGGTTTAAAAATTAACACCGAGAGAGTGTGTGAGAGTGCAGTTAGGAACAAAGCAAGGAAGATTAAGATATGTTTTAGTGACTATTTTGTCATTCACACAGTCACTGAAATAAGGAGTCTGAAATAACAATATCAGAAAATGAGAGATGACTTTAATTTATATGAGAGTTAGTGATTTCACTTTTCATCATTTTAGTTAAAGTCAATATTTTCTTGCAGATTTCCTGAGTAGAAATCCAGCTTTGAACAACCACTGAATGCCATCAAATTTGCCCACTCATTCCACTTCTGCGGAAAAGTAGAAATAGGTGCAGCAACCAAGCTCTTGCTCTTCAAAATTGGAGATCAGATACCTGACCAGCAGCACGAAGGAAGGAGGGTACAGTGCCTCTCAGAAGTACTCCCCTTGTGACTCTGTTACTATATGCTGGTGTCAGCCAGACAATATAACTCCCTGTATACCACCACAAGCACCGACTTTTCTCGTGGTCAACTTAGGAGGATTACTGTTCCTCGCCTTGCATCTCAATATTTTATTATATTATACCAGTGAATAACTGAAAATGACATATACCTTTATTAAGAATTTTAATGCTTCTTCATCGTGAACAAGCGAATCACACCTGAATTTTCCTAAATAAGATAATGGATTTATCACAACAATCTGTAGTGCATAAGTAGTTCTTCTAATATTCTATATGAGTTAATGAAACTGATTATCTCAGTCATACGCAAAAGTTAAGCGTGTCTTTTGTATATAGCTTACAAAGAAGATGTACATACTAATTATTTATATCTGTAACTATGTAGACAACTGTTGTGAAGAATTCAAACTAACGTTCGATTGATTTAATTAAGAGAAATTTGTGAGTCTCTCGATGTTCCAAAGGATAGTTTTATCAATTTTTTATTTTACAGATATTTTTACCTGTTCAAGAACATTTCCCATTAGAATAGAACATATTGCATGCTCAGAGCTTTCTACTTTAGGGAGTATTTTTTGTTGGTGACGTATAAAAATGGTTAAATGTACTAAGCCCTCGAGGCAGATTTCTCTTTAGACTAATGGCTGCTCACTGTTTTGTTATTGGATACATATAGTGTCTACAATATGAATAGCTAAAAGTCAATTTGTAATAACTCGAAAAGTGACACACCTCTAGATGAAGATAGTGTAAATATCACATAGATTCAGATAATAAATATAGAGAATAAGTTAAAGGTTGGATTATTGTCAGATAAATTACGTGTTTTATGATAGCACTTATATATGTCTTTTGCTCGCGAGATAACGGGAAAAAAGGTGGGAACATGTCAGCTCAACTCTCTTGCTCAATATTGGAAATCCTTAGTTTTTAGCTGAGCTCTCATGATAACTCTCCAAGATATTATGCTAAGGTGGGTCCAGTAATAGTTGTTCTAAATGGATTAGTAATGTAGCTCCAGTGCAAATTAAATTGCATTTACTCACGAAGGTTTAGATCTAGGTTTTTGTACACACTTTGATCTATGAATATAGGTCTTTCTTAGCGTTATCTAGTTTATGATGCTATATCGCGCTTTTTGAGAATATCATAGTATCTTGCTACATATGGTTGGAGAAGCTGTTAGATTTGCTGTAGAGAGAGTCATATATTTTCTACCCATAGCTGGAGTGGTGGGAACCTACTAGGTTCTGGTATAACTGAGAAGATAGAGAGAAACACAGTTATTTATCGTCTGAACTCGTTTAGTTCAGATTATGAGTGTCGCGCATAAACGGAGTTATGGATCCACTGAGCCTACTCGAAACATAAACCTACTGGCCTCTATAGATATCCACCATACGAAAGCCAAAATATAGGCACTTCCATTCGAAGCGAAAGGTCGCCTGGCAGTAGAACATTGTTGAGGGACATGCTTATGCGGAGCATCATGAGTGGCTGTCGGATGAGTTTGTGAGAAGATTTGTAGCAGTATTGATTTGTGAATAGTATGTGTGTGATGTGCTATTGAGCTGTGCTTGTAGAGATATATCGAGAAACCTAATTTTAGCAACTTTCAGCAGAGAATCGATTCCTTATTCCATCTATAGATGATTTATTGAGTTTGTTCTACTCGCTATTATAGATCCTCAAAGACATATCTCCTTTGGGTAGGGTATTTATTTATATTTGATTTTATGTGTTTGGTTATAGGCAACGTTCCTTGTCTCTGCAAAAGAATGTATTCAACAACACAATCGTTTGAGAGAGACGAAAATAAAATTATTATCTTAAGAACTCGCTACTGTTATCGTACAGATGAATTTATTTGTTAACTTGACAAGTTAAACCAGAAGAGAGTTAGATAGTAACATGTGCCATATATGGAGGTTTGACGTTACGACAAGATTACATAATATTCTGTGTGTTATAGGTATTGATATATAAGAATATACAGCAGTAGTGGAATCCAGTACGCACACAATTCTAAGAAACCACATATTTATGCATGGCACCAATATATTATCCAGATAAGTTTAAAATAAGTAGATAAAATTGGAATAAATCACACTCATGAACATTAATGATTATAAGAGGAAATTGATCATATGGTGACAAATTATGTGTAGATATAAGTATAATGTAAGTATTGCTCGAGTGAGATTATATCGATATAGTTGTTAATAATGTATAATCAGAATGTGAAGATGTTAGATTTGTATTTTTAAACTGAGTATGAATTAATGTGCGCGAATATGTTGTGAGAGTCGTAAAGTATGTATTATTTACTTTTACTAGAGTTACTCCGGAGGTATAAACGCGTTTGTGGTCATGACATGTGATGAGTATACATTAAGGATTGAATAACTTTCGAGTTGATAAGCATGTTTGATTACTCGTTATGAGTATGATTAGCTTTATATATATAGTTTATTAAGTATTAGCATTTTAGAGTTTACGCTCTCACGTACTTAACTTTTGAGAATGTGATCTAAATTCTCACTCTAATTCCTTAAAATTAAGTAATTTTATAGAATCACACTCTACAACAACTCTATACTGTATGTAGATGGATATTAGAAGTAAGAGTCCTGCAGAAGAAACTTGGTTATACCCAAAACCTTAAAACCTAGAATAGTAAATAATGATCAACAAAAGAGTAATAGGTAGAGGATGTGATAATGCGTAGGAGCGCAAAATGTACTAAGTAATGGTTTTGATTTCACTGATTATGCTTTATAAAAAAGTAATCAATTCAAATCGCTATATGACCACAATTTAACTATGATATTTTATTCAACACGGAGAAGAATTCTTACACTCTCTCACTGTTTATAGTATTCGTTATATATAATACTTCTAGATTAGTAGTGTTTATCTAAGCTGAGTGCTCCATGATTGGTAGTGATAATGTATATAATATAGTTACTCACGCAAGCCGTAATAATATGGAAATTATAATATTTTTGTTATATATAATCATGTTTGTCAAACCCCAGTTCATTCATTATTTAACGTGATAAATATGTAAATATTAGACCTTTTATTCTTTAATTATGATTTAAAGTGATAACAGACTCGTTAGGCAACATATAGGATTTATGAATTATCGGTTATTTACTTTAAATTGGTATGCATAAATGTCTCAGTTTTATACTTTCTCTAACGATGGATATCTTTTACACATATGGGTGAGATGGTACTGGTGGTAGTCAAAATGATATATGGGTTCTTAGTGTTAACAGGTTTTTACGTGAGCGCGATAAGCTTTTGTCGTTTAGGGTTTTTTGAACTCGATATTGTGTCACGATTATAATTTGTCATCTTACAGTTCGAGACTTTAATTGTGGAGTGCTATCGTACTATATATTATTAATGTGTAAAGCGGCAGTTCTTGATGGTCAGATAGATAATATTACTCTTGGCAGGAGCATAGTAAAGTAAGGAGGAATCCTTAAGTAATTTAATGCTTATGTTATAAGCTGTATATGTACATGAGCTCTCAGAGGAATATATTCAGTCGCGACACGCATTAAGAGATCGAAGTAGTGTAATGATACTAATTTACACCTCGAATGATGTCACGTGAAAGAGTAAATGATTAGAGAAAAAAAAATTTATATTAATATGCTCCAGGGAGAGATTGGATATTTGGCCCATCATAAGATGGCAAAGGGGTAATTTCCTTCTAGAATTCAATGGGACAGATACACAGACACAATAAGACACAATGGGGGAGAAGATCTAGCAAATAATCTCCAACACATCTTTCCAACTCAATCGCTCTCCGGCTCGTAAAGATCTCAACAATGTTCTACATGGGAGATATATATTCGATGAGAAGGCCATTGCTTTGTGGGGTTAAGGCGGAGGTAAAGTTATGGCCGGAGATCCTAACTCATCAAACACGCGCACTCTAAGAACAAGTCACCGACGTAAACTGTGTTACTCTATCAGAACGATAAAGTCCCACACTCCAGCTATGGGTAGAAATTCTCTAGTAATTAACTCCACTATATGGTAGAAGTTTCTATGTTTTTCAAAGCGAAAGCAAAGAGATAACGGGAGAACTTATCAATCAATGGTTAAAAGGTACTTATAGCTTTTGCATTGAGTCATGTTTAAAAATAAAACAAATATGGAACTACTTGAATTTTGCCGATAGGAGCTAAAGGCCTAATAAGTTCAATAATGGAGGGCTTATTTTTTGCACGAAAAGATTTAGAATCTCTGACATGCAATCACAATTTGTAGCAATTGCTTTACGTTACTTTGGCATATTTTCCATACAGAGCGCTTTCTAAAGGGATGCACCGAGTATTGATAACAAACACAAAAATGCCCACCTAAAAGAGTGAGAACTACGAAATAACAAGGAAGAATAAAGATTCTGGAAACAAAGACACGTGGTGAAAGTGGAATAGATTATTAACAACGAACTAGTGAGACACAAAGTCATTAACGATAATAATAGAGTCATTTTTGTAAAGCTTAAGCCCACATATTTTCTTGGTTATATTATATATTTACTGAAGTTGTGTACATCAGCTTCTTGTGCTGCTTGCAGTTTTTTGTAGTCAATCTTACACTTGAAAAGCTTAATACTTCAATGGCGGAAATATTGAAAATTGATGGAAGTGCACAACCGTCATCCTCTACTGAAGAATTCTGCTGGGGGAGTAAGAAATACTGGTGGACACCAAGACCTTCATCACAGGATACTTCCTGAATGACTTCTGCTTCAGGTATCTGATCTCCAATTTGAAGTGAAGAGCTGTTGCTGAATCAATTTCTACTTTTTCCGCAGAATTGGAAGAGGAGTGGGCAAATTTGATGGCATTCAGTGATCATTTGAGAAGCAGTATTACTCGAAATGCTGCAAGGAATATTTTCTTCTGATTTAATTTGATGTAAACAGTAAATCATACTCTCGACAAGAAAGTTAGGTATCGCTGCTTCCTTGCTAGCAAGTGATTAGCAACAGTCTCTTTTTTAAGTGACCTGTGTGACTGGAAGATTGTCCAAAAACACATCTACCTTCCTTGCTTCTACTATGTAGGAAAAATTTCTTAAATTGTTTTAACCAGGCAAGGGAAGTTCCTTGCTATATATACTATAACCAATTTTAGTAGGATTCAATCGATAACTGTAAAATCCAAGCGGAACTGTTTTTTCATTTTCCGTAGAAACTACTACTACACTGCCAAGGCTGTCTGACTAGCATCAGTGAACACAGATATTTGGAGCATTATTAGAAGGAAAACCCAAGGGTATTGCCTTTTTGAGGGCCAATTTGGCCCTATTAAAAGGATTCTTCTGCCAGGATTCCTTTTTACTCTGCGTTGAGAGTATGGTGCACCTTTGCAAAAGATAGAAGGAAAAAAAAGGGAGAAATAATTTCACGAAATACCCGAAGAGAAGAGCGAAAATAGTTTAGACTGCCTATGAAGAACGTAAATCTTTGATAGTCTTGGGTTTTGGGATATTCATAATAGCAGTGGTTTTATCCTCATTAGGGAGCATGGAGCCTTCGGACACATCAAAACCTAAATATGTAACCAGAGACTGTCCAAATTGGCACTTATCAGCACTAAGTCTCAAAATTAAAAGAATTTTAACCGGTCTAGTAACATTTCTAAAATCTTCATGTGTGTGTTCATCATAAGTAGGAGTGGCGATGAGGATACCCATCAATTATCATAAAAATGGTTAGAGATTTTAGAAGAATTAAAGATAATGTTATTGTTTTGTAAAACTAATGGGACTGGAAATGGAGCCTTCTACATCCAACTATTATTGAGAAACTGCCAAAAGGGAGTAATCTTCATAGTTAACGCAACTTTCGACAATCAGGGTGGACTCTCTTACAGCGTTATAAAATGCCTTTTTCAGTCTAAAACAGAAAACTCCTCACGCACACTCTTGAATAAGTTAGGAGACTGAAATTGTCTCGAACAGCTCGTTTGTTCAATAATCTCAGATCGGCTACTATCCGGACTCCACCACTAGGTTTTGAAAGTACCGAAATCAGAAATCCCCAAGGTGAGTGCGAGGGCGAATAAAGCATTTACTACCTGCTAGGTAATCTTAGGTGTTATCTTCTTACCTTGTTGTGATCCTCATTCTTTTAGGAATGTATTTATATGGGCGGTCCCAAATACTTTAAATTTATAAAGGAATTAATTCATTTAAGGAATTTTGTGCAGCGGGGAAAAGGGGAAATTTTGTAAAGCCTATTTCACTTGTATTATTATCACTTTTCATTATTAATATCACTTTTATTCACACTAATTTCATTGCTATTTTAAAGTTTACACATTTTGACGTATTGTCCTGATAGCTACCCCCAGGGATAATTATTATTATAATTATCTATCTCCAGCATTAAACAATTTTTCTAAAAATTTAAATAAATCAATCAAACAACATTTTATATTCACCTAAAAGAGAAGTATAAAGGGAGGCGCGGCAAGGGAGTTAGGAGAAAGAGTTAAATTTATATAATTAAAAACCTCAACATGTAATGGGTAGTGCTTCAGAACCATTCCCTTGAATGACTTCCCAAGAAAGACCAGTTGTGGCATCAATTATAATATTTGAAGCTAAAATCTAGTTAAATTTATAGTTTAGTAAAAAAATCTACCTAAAATATTATCAATACATCTGCGATTAAAATATATGGCTCATAGTCCCTTTTTAGCAGGATTAATTTTTTAGTTATACTCATAATGTTTATCTGACTTCCATTAGCAGCTGTAAGAAAGCCACTAGGATCTTTCCTTTTTAAAAAATAAGCCTTTAAAAATAGAAAATGAACTCCCCGTATATCTAACAAAAATAATTGCTTTGAATTAGCGTCATATATACCAAGGAGACAATTAATTGCAAATTTTTACATTCGTTACATTAGAACTAACTTTGGGAAGCACTGACCATTGCAAGAAATCTGCATTTTCAACCCGCATCGCAGTATTTTGGGCTTGGAACTAAAGATTCCAGCCCTATAACTGACTTTTCGTACCTGATAATGCCATATCCTTAACCTTAACAACTATCATCTGGAGGAAAATCAATTTTTCCTATACCAAGATTCATTTTCAAATTAACTGAGGAGCTCTCTCGCATAAAACAGATGATTTTATGCCATTAATTGCATTTTCACTTGAATGAACATGAACCTGGATATTATTTTTATTAGCATGCAAAATTGTATCAACATTTTTACCTATACTGTTGTAATTATTCGAGGTTGGTTGGGTAGCTTTCCTCCCTAAGACGTTTTATTTTTTTAAAACTACTTTTGTACTTACATAATTTTTTCCGAGTTACCACTGGATTAAACGCACTTTCTTTGTACAGGGGCGTAACTCCACCCCTATACTTAGTTTCCCTGCGATGGTAGGGAAGTAGGTCCAAGCATTGTTTTGTGATGGCGCTTGTGCCAACAAATGAGCCATTTGGCACCTTGCAACTTGCACCTGCTAGCCATTTCACGGAATGTGAATGGTAGTAGCAAAGGGGTCCTCCTTTTCTAAATCCTGAAGGTGAATCGACGGACGTTAGATCGAACTCTGTCCCAGCCAGGAGAGCGACCTCTGTTCCAACCATTATCATTACGAGACATCCCGTAGATCTAATTGATTTACTTTGATATGTGAGGGCCTAAAACTTCTGGAACATCTCACTTAGTCGATTGTTAATTTGGGCCAAATCATTGTGTGAAATGTGTCTTACTTCCTAGGTGGGGGATCACTGCCCTCGGTAAGGGTGAATGGAAGTCACAGCAGTGAGGATAATCTGAAAGCCGATTTTGATTTAATGACGTTTGGGATTCCATGAAAACACGATCAGCCTTGCATTCGGCCAATTTATGAATATCGGCATCCCCTTTCAAAACCGTTAATAACGGTACCCAGATTCTCAGGTATGATACACCGAAGAAACATCTGTCTTCATAAGTTTATCAATTTTGAATGTAGAGAAGCCCATTGATAACTGTCGGATTCCTATATGATGCTTTATTCTGTTAAGATAGTAATTTGGGCTTTTCCCCAGGTTTAAGCTCCTGCCAGAAAATAAATTTTTCCTTTTCTTTATCCGATGGAGCATAATTTCAGTTTACAAGGCAAACCCAATTCTGTACACATATGTTTGGTCATTGAGATAGGATAGCTTATTCTTGAAGTTATAGCCGAAGTAAGAGAGGACCGAGAAGTTGAACTTTTTCAATATTATCAGTAACAAAATATAGGCAAAATAGAAATTCCACTCTATCTACATACCATTTCCCACATCCCTGTTTAAACCGAGGAATATCCTGCACAGAGAGTACTTCCTAGTTCTTCGATGGTGGTTCGGGTAATGGGGTGCGAGAACGATCACTCTCAACCGATGAGTTATTAGATGTTGTGACAGATCGTTCCCCATTTAAGATTTCAATTACTCGCTCACACCTCACTTTTCCATTTCCTTCCTCAACATCTCACATGATGATATAGAAATACAAAACAGTGAAATATGCACATTTTGAGCACTAGACTTGGTAACAACGGATACCCTTGTAATATCACTAAAAAATTATTATATTTATTTTTTATTTTTTTTTTTTTATTTTTTATTTTTTACACAGTACTTAATTGTACATTCACTTAAAAACTTTATTTATTGTTTTATTCGTTTATTCTTTTTAGTAAAAGAACTTGACACACTTTTACTAGATTCTTACCAAAGAAGAATAATAATTTTGATAAAAAATTTTCATATCAAAATTTTAAAACCATTTATTTATCAAAATGGCTGTTGCCATAATAATAGTTGTAGATTACTTATATAGGCCCTAAGAGATGACAGATAGTTCAGTAGGCAAGGCTCTTAAACTAGTACTAGCCTAGTTTGTGAACAAAAGCTTTTCTTTAAGTTTTAATGTTTTTCACTTTTATGAGAAAAAAATTTTATAAATAGATAACCATTTATAAAATGCAAATCTCAAAGCTATAACATCGGTTTAATTTCTTATTGTTTGAAGCGCATTTACGTGGTGAGTAGCCTAGGCCTTAGTACTGGCTTTATTTATTCCAAAGTTATATAATTCACATGAAATTTTACTTTATTTTAATTTTTTTTATATTATAGTAAAATTGAAAAATTGGTAATATTATAATTTAATTTTTTATTGTAATGTTTTTTTTATTCTGTTTGTTTTCAGGTCACTCCGGGGTCATCACCCCCACGTGGAAGGACATTAGTTACCCTGGGTATAAAGCCTTACGCAACGAAAAAGATAGTTTCTTTCATCTTAAACTTTATTTTTATAATATATTTTATTTCACGATATAAATTCAAACAAATTTTCGTTTCGCCTTTAATCTTTTCTCTTCATTCCAAAACGTTATAATAGCGTCGTGCGTTCGAAAAATTTGTATTCTCTACTAACAAAATTCCGCGGCTACAAAAATGATAACATATAGGACATGGAGTAAATATTTTGAGGGGCCAATTTGCACAACCGTTAACAAACTTTACAATTATGGAGTGTGAACGAGACTCATTAGTAGTTAATGCACCACGTCACACGCTATTGTTATATATATGAGAGATATATTTTTGATAAACACGAGAGAGAGTAACTACACTCTTTATATATCTTTATGTTGCCATAATACAGGTTGGACTTCGATATGAGCTCTTACATATATATATAGAGCTCAATAAGGTTTTTTAAGCTTATGTAATACATTAAATATTATTTATATATAATATATTATAATATATATATATATTATATATATTATATATATATATATATATATATATATTTAATATATAATATATATATATATATATATATATATATATATATATATATATATATAATATATATTAATATATCATATATATATATATTATATATAATATATATATCTATATATATTATATATATAATACTCGTAGGAGTAGTATGCATGCTCCAGTTGATTTATTAACGGTGGGATTAACGGTGTGACTCTTGTTAACGTCTTCATGGTCTGCATGGTGCTTGAAATTTTTTGTTATTGTGACATCTTTGAAAATTGTTATTAGTGTCGACGGAAAATAGTCACGTTAAACTGAAGCTGGTATAGTTCTGGGTATTAACAGTGTAACTGAAGTTCCCGTCTTCACCGGTCTGCATGGTGCTTGATTTTTCGTTATTGTTGTTAGTTGTCTGAAGGCATCTAGAGGGTGTTCTTCTTTCCGGTATCACCAAATATGAAGTGGGAGTTGTTGTTTAGCTATCTTTTGTACTTTTCCTCTATTTCAAAGGTAGTTGATGTAGTTCGTCTCCGTCCTCTTCTGCTAGGTTACATATCCTTAGGACCCCCCTAGGGGCTACTGAGCACCCAAGCTTGGTTATGGCCTTAGTTATATGGTAAATAAGCAGCCGACATGGTTCTAGGAGATATTCTATATAAATTATATATATTAAATAAGGTAACGCCTTAAAGGAGTAGGTTCGATTTTTCATTCTCGAGTTCTATTGGTAGCATACGGTTGAAATTTGGTATACATATACGTGGTGGTGTCACCTCGTCGTAGACCTCTCTTAAAGATTTTTAATCCCCTTTAGGGTGTGTTAGATAGGTCGTAACCCATTCAAATTTAGTATGCTTATAAGTGGTGTTGTCACCTCGTTGTAGAAAAGGCTAGCTAACCCTGCACATCCCGTAAGGGGGTGCCGCCTCCTCTTCCAAATTGTTTTTCTGGGCAAGGTCTTATATAAAGCTACGTTTTTGGTGTGAGTCTAAGGGTTAAGATTTGTTTGGCTAGGTCCTTCTGAGAGAACGGTAAATTCCTAGTCATGTCAGCTACTGACTTGGATTTTTCCCTAACTTCATTAACATCTCGGAATCCGATTCCAAGGTCCGTGAAGTGATTGGAAGGCCCGATCGACCATGTAATGTCAGCAGTTGACTTGGTCAAAGCCCCCAATTCCGGAGGAGTATGGCTCTTTTGCCTCATTGACAACGACTTGTTTCTAAAACGACTTGTTTCTAAGATAGGTGAGATCGTCTTCGGATGCTCTTGAACTTCTGAATGACGAATTACCAAGTCATGTCGGCAGTTGACTTGGAAATTTCCATTACATCGTTAGATTTTGACTCTTGATGTGTCAAAGTACAGGTTTCAAAGGACCGTTTCCGAAGGTTACGGAACTCTATAATGTCAGGAAATCCAAGCCATGTCGGCAGGCGACTTCGAAATTTCCATTTTATCGTTTGATTTTGTCAGTTGATGCGTCAAAGTTTAGGCTTCTAAGGTCGAGGAACCCGTTTCCGTGGTCTTCGATGAGTTTAGTGCATAGCACCAGGATCTATATACACAAACAGTAACTCTTCATAGGGTCAGGGTTCTAGCTTTTATTTTAGATCGTATTTCTTTCAAACATGGTATCCTTATTGCTGATGGTGATACCTCGGCGTACCCGATGTTTCACACAGCTACACTCCCTGCAAGTGGGTAGTTAGCTGAATTCTCTAAACTTGGATATGGCGTTAGATATATGGAAAAACAATAGCCAACATGTTTCATCGAAGGATTCGGAGTAAGAGAAGAGTACGGAGCCTGAGTTGGTTCATGCTGCGGTGCCCTGCACCGGAGCTGGTTTCCGGAACTGGAGTTGAAATCTTTTTACATTCCAAAGGAAGGGTAATACCCGCTTACATCCCCTTCGGGGGGTCACCTCCTAAATGGGACTTCGCAGCCCATTCGTAGGGTTACCCAAAAATTTGACTTCTCGTAGGGATAAAATGAATTCCTTTAGGATCTTCATTAAATAATGAACTCATGAAATTTTAATCTTTCGATCCCTTACCGTTGACCATGCCGTGCAATGAAGAAAACCATCAGGGTATCACAGCTGGCATTATTAAGTTCGTTAACTCTTGGAGGGAAATAAGAAAATTTATCTGTACTAATAATAACTTATCTTAGAAAGAAATGATGAGTTACTGTAACTAAGTACGCTCATCGCAGCAGAACTTCCTGCTTATATATATATATATATATATATAATATATATATAGCATGTAATATTTTATTTTTTAGTAAAATAAAATTTAGTAAACATATATATATATATATATATATATATATATATATATATATATATATATATCTATTATATATTTACGAGTGGGAGATGTTCACGGAGTTTTGAGAGGTTTTTTTTGTTCGAGACCTGAAAAAGTTTGTGAGATACTACCGAGCATTCTCATTCTTGTACAAGTGAGAGAAGTGAGAGGAACTGCGAGTGGGTCGATTTTACTTTTCCTGCACGGAACTTATTTTTGTTGTTTTATGCAACATTTGAGTTTGTAGTACAATAAATAATGCTATATATGTGACATGAAGAAGTAAATCAATTGATCACGGGGATGTAAGAAGGGTGGAAGGGGCAGTGTGGGAGGATTGCGTTACTGCTTTACTGCTTTAGGGTATGTAAAAACATAAATTATTAATAAAATACTTAAAATTTTACCAAAAAATCTGAATTTTTTAAATAATTTAATAATGAAACAAATTTTTATTAAATTATAAACTTTTAAATTTTTTTTTAGTTAATATTCAAAAGAAAAATATAAAAAAAAATTATTAAAGCTACAGTTAGGAAAGAAAATGTGAATGCTACAGTTTAAAGGATATCTAAATTAAGTTAATGTTCGAACGAAGAACAAAATACAATGTATGACTTCAGAGAAACAACGTCCTATATTTGATCCACTAGGAAGCGGTAATGCCTGCATGTGTATGTTTGTTTTGATTTTTATATGGATATGTACACCGTGTCTTTGATAGGTAAGATACTTTGATGTTAATGTTAGAAATTATTAGTAGTGTAGTAGGTTTAGATCTGATGTTATACTAGTTTTGCTAGGAAATGTTAGGTTTTGTCAAATATTACTATATTAGTTATTAATGACGTTAAAAACGTGGGGCTAGGTTAAGTTTTGTCTGGAAATGTTATATTTGGTAGAGAACTTTGCTAATGCTAGCATTTATTCATAGTTCAAAATGTTGGTATCTTTGATAGGTATGGAGGACACATTGTTAATGTTTGCATTTATTCATAATTTATTAAGTTAGATATGTTGGATAATGTTCAGTCTCGGAATGTAATATATATGTTAACAGTAATGATCTGTAGGGAATGTATTTTATGTTAACGGCATTGATTTGTAGGGAACTCGAGAAACATTGGCATTTATTCATAGTTCCATATGATTGATACACTGAAGGATGTGATCAAATTGTTAGGTTAGGTTAAGTATTGTTATGTAATCTGGATTAATAATGACTTAGTCTTGTCAATGATCATCCTTTCTCCATCTTCTCTTATGTTTCGTTTAAATTACGCCTTTTCTCTGACATTTGAATTTGATTTGGAAGCGATGGGTCCCAGACACCCTTTTTGGTTCTGAAATCCCCAGAATCATATTCTCCATGTTTATAAACCTTGGAAAAGTTATCTTAGTCGGATAATTATACGTCATTAGCATGATTTCAGCTTTAGTACTGGAACCAGCTCCAGTGTTAAGCACCTCATTATGTATATTCTCCATCTATGTGCAATTCTTATTCAGTCTTCATCCAATTTCTTTCTAGAATTTATTTTTTGTCATCTGCTATTTAAATATATATTATAATATATATTATATATATATATGATATATATTATATATATATAATTATATCTATATATATATATATATATAATATTTATTTATATATATATTATATATATATATATATGAGAGAGAGACATGGCGTAATTAATAAGTTATACGAGTCAAGATAGTTTGCCTAGTCATATTAGGTTGGTAAGTTTGATCTGGTCAGGTAGGGAAAGACATTGTTAAAAGTTGGTATGTTTGACCAGTTTAGGTATGGAAAAACATTGTTAAGTTAATATGTTTGGTGCGGCTAGCTAAGGAAAGACTAAAGTAGGTTGCGTATTAAGAAAAATAGGTAGAACGGCTGATAGTTAGAAGGAGGTCGTATAATTGTGCTAAGATTCATATTTTACGCCACATTTGGTTGCCATTTTGATGGTATAATTCTATATGATTAATAGCCGTATTCACCATTAAAATTTTATTTTAAGGGTAAAACCCCATCTTGGGGTTCGATTCCCATTTCATATGGGAACCTTACCATTTCGAATTCCTTCGGAATCATCCTTCGCCATCGTTCCCTCTTCATCTTCTCTTATGCACTCTCTGCTTTCCTTTTTTTGTTAAACAATCTGTGCTTTTCGTCCAGGACTCTCTCTTGGGTGTACTCAGGCTACCCGTAGGAACTTGAAACCTTCATAATCGAGTTCTAAGTCCTTATAATCATATACATTGACGTCAATATTGTGTTATTATACGTATGTTTGCTGACTTAGCACCGCATCGGCACCAGCATCGTCTCCTAATACTGGCTCAGTACTCAGGCACATGAGACTTCGTCTTATTCACCCTTCCTCCATGTTCCCCTGCTACGCACTCTGTGTTTTTCTTTTTTTTCTGGTGCACTATTCCGTACCAAATATATATATATATATATATATATATATATATATATATATATATATATATATATATATATATATATATATATATATATATATATATATATATATATATATTAAATGAAACAATGATCAAGTGTTTGCTAGTTTATTCTCTGTCAGCAAATATATTACGGGGCATAGGAATAAACTGTGTCAAATTTTAAAAAGGATACGTGGTCTCTGATTTTAATAATTTTATGTAATGTTCAAACAAAGAACATATTTTCACGTTAAGTTTTTGCAAAATGTGTTTAAATGTGACTTTAATCGCTTAATCAATAGATAACAGATGACAGGAAAGGTGTGGGGTGTGTGGTTGATTAGAGTTTGATCTATTGATTTATTGATTAATTGATATTTTTAATAAAAATTTAGTAAAAACAAAATGTTTTTAATATTTTACATGTAATGTAGTTATTTTCACGTTACGTTTATACAAAATGTGTTAAATATGACCAAAGAAGTAAAGCAAAAGCTGATGGGAGAGGGGCTTGTATGGTTTTCTTGCGAAACTGCTTTACTGCTTTACGGTCAATAAAGTATATATTTTTTAATAGTAAGATTAATTTTCTTTAATAAAAACATAAAATGTTTAATAATGAAATAGATTTTCTGAAAATAAATAACAACATTAAACAAAATGAAAAATGAAATAATAAAATTTTAAACATAGGAAAATATAATAGTTTACATTTACAGAAGAAATTGTGAAAATATGATTGTCGCAGGTTAAAAGAAAATGATGCACTCAAAATATTATAGTTAGTGATCAAAGTTTAGATTACGGGTTATATGAAAATATATAAATGTATATGTTTGAAAAGAAAATGGGGTATACAATTATTAAATGAAAATATATTTATTTATTTATAAAACAATAACGTTACAATGCGTTCGCGCATCAATATTGCGCCTGCGGGTGCGCACTTCGGTTTCGCGTCGGTTCGCTCGCCTTTGGCTTTCTCAAAACCCGTTAAGCAAATTAATAATGGTAATAAATTTAAAAGGAGTGACTATGGTGACTACTACTACTACTACTACTACTACTACTACTACTACTACTACTACTACTACTACTACTACATGAATTACTACCACTGCTACCAATGTTAGAGGATTAAGAGCAACTTATTCGATATCGGCAGCCATCCTTCCATAGGGTTTGACATAACATACATTAGGCAAGTTGAATGCAAGTTTTCATTCAAGCACCGCGCTACTCCTACTCACCTCCCTCTCCATATTCAATCTAACTTCAATCAGGAGTCGGTCCGACTCCTTCGTTGACTGCGAATCCTTCATCAGATATATACTATGTAGTTTATTTCTCAATGCCACACTCCGGGGTTCTCTCAGACACCCCTGGAAGCTCTGAATTCCCTAAAATTTAGTTTTCCATATTCGTAAACCCCCTGAATAGACACCTTAGTTGAGCTAATAGCCGTATGTTAACAGATTTCAACTCCAATTCCGAAAACCGGTTCCGGTGCAGGGCACCGCAGCATAAGCCAACTCAGGCTTCGTACTCTTCCTGACTCCGAAACCTTCGATGAAACATGTAGGCTATTTATTTTCCATATATCTAAGGCCATAGCCAAGCTTAGAGGGTTCAGCTCACCACCCACTTGCAGGGAGTTTAGCGGTGTGAAACATCGAGTAGGCCGAGGTCTCACCATCAGCAATTAGGGTACCAAGTTTGAAAGAAATACGATCAAAAGTTAAAACTCGAACTCTGGCCCTTTGAAGAGTTACTGTGTGTATATAGACCACGGAAACGGGTTTTTAGACCTTAGAAGTCTATACTTTGACGCATCAACTGAAAAAATCTAACGATGTGATGGAAATATCCAAGTCACTTGCCGACATGACTTGGATTTCCTAACGGTTTAGAGTTCCGTAACCATCTAAAACGGTTTCACCGATCTTAGAAACCTGTACTTTGACACATCAAGAGTCAATATCTAACGATTTAATGGAAATTTCCAAGTCAACTGCCGACATGACTTGGTAATTCCAGCCATTCAGAAGTTCAAGAGCATCCGTAGACGATCTCATCGACCTTAGAAGCAAGTCGTTGTCAATGAGGCAAAAGAGCCATACTCCTCCTGCCGACACGTCTTGGTTGATCGGGCCTTCGAATCACTTCACGGACCTTGGAATCGGATTCTCCGATCTTGAAAACCTTTAATTTGACGCTTCAAGCATCAGAATCAATGAAATTAGGGGAAAACCCAAGTCAATAGCTGACATGACTTGGAATTTATAGTTCTCTCAGAAGGACCGAACCAAAAAAATTTTTTAACCCTTAGCTTCATACCAAAAACTTAACATTAAACAAAACCTTAACCAGAAAAACAACTTGGAAGGGGTGGCAGCACCCCCTTGCGAGGTTGCAGGGTCACGTAACCTCATCTACGACGAGGTGGCAACACCACCTATAAGCATACTAAATATGAAGGAATTATTAACTATCTAACACACCCTAAAGGAGATACAAAAACTTTTAGGGGGCTCGTCTACGACGAGGTGACACCACCACCTGTATGTATGCCAAATTTCAACTGTATACTACCAATACAACTCGAGAATGAAAAATCGAATCCTACCTCTTTGAGGCGTTACCTTATTTAATATATAGAATATATATAGAATATCTACTAGAACCATGTCGGCTGCTTATTACCATCTAAGGCCCTAACCAAGTTTTGGGGCTCAGCACCCCCTAGGGGGAGTTCCGAGGATACGTAACCTCTGCTACGTCGAGGTTACATCCAAAAAGAGGGAATACCTAGTTTTAAGGGATACGATATCCCTAACCTTATTAAAAAGAGGGTAAAGTAAAAAAAATAGCGGGGCTTAGCTCGTATTTATCTCCATTGGAAATATCTTATTTAAATTTTACCCAAATCTCCTTGTTACTACTTATGTCCTTAAGTTACATTAAGGTTGTCTTAAGTGAGAACTCGTAGCAGTCAGAAAATCTATCCTAGGACTTCACGGGACTGCGACGGACCCTCACTTTGACATCTCGTCAATGTAGGATTCATCCCTTGGCCCAGGTGGGCCACAACCCTATATATATAATATATATATAATATAATATTATATATATTAATATTATATATATATTATCTATATATAGTATATTATATATATATATATATATATATTTATATATATATATTATATATATTTATATATAACGTTTGCTGTTATATTCTGAAACGTAATAAAGTTTAACTGGCCAAAGTATAAAACGCCTGTCTTTAAAGCCAGAATATATATATATATATATATTATATAGTTATATATATATATATATATATATAATATATATATATATATATATATTATATATATATATATATATATATAATATATATATATATATATATATATATATATATTATATTATTATATATATAAGAGAGAGGAGTAGAGAGAGAGAGAGAAGAGAGAGGTTACCTCCATTAGGCATCTGGGGGGTAAGGTAATCCCATGACACCCGGTGCCAATGGTCTTCAACATCTTGAGCTCATATCCACTATTCTGTCTTACATTGGAGTACAGTAAAAAAAAAATTCCGTTTTTTCCCACAGACCATAAAAACACTACTACTGTTACTGACAACATTATATATATATAAATATATTTTATATTTTTGCATGAATAATATATCCATTTATCTATATAATATATTATATAATATATATATAATGTGTGTGTATGTGTGTGTGTGTGTGTGTGTGTGTGTGTGGGAGAAAGAATTCTCACGCGGTGCGTTATGCGTGTCGTAGAAGGCGACTTAAAGGACAGTCATATTTGGGTTGGCCACCCACTATACCGCTTATCCTTTCTCTAAGAATGCTTGTGCATGCCTCGAACCTGGTTGTGACCGCCTTAAGCGGAGTGTATTTTTCGAAGAAATTGTATGAATCGTATGGGTACATTGAATATTAGATGAATAAATGGCGAGGAGGATTAGAGTGAGGTGATAGATGTATTTAGAAAGGGTAAGTTTGATTTTTTTTGGTGTGACTGTAATAAAGATGTAAGAAAGCAGTGAAGACGAGTGGTGTTGGATGAAATGAGTGTGTGTTAGAGTGGAGAGGAATGAAAGGTGGAGAGAAGGAGTTGCGATTCTGATGAGTGAATTGTGGCACAGAGCTATGGAGAATTTTGTTTGTGTGAGTACTAGAATACTAATGGCTAAATTTAAATTTGAGATGGTCAAGGTATGTGCGGTTGTAACAATGTTCCATCTAACGGTGATGTTGAGAAGAGTGTGATTTTCTGGTATAATCTGAATGATATTTTGGATGGGGTGAGAAGGAACTTTAGATTGATTGTGTTGGGATGTTATAACAGGTGCCTTTGAGGTTGCTGGAGAAAATGAGAATGGTAGGAAGGTGATTGATTTCTGTGAGGAGAGAAGTATGTGTGTAAATAATACATTTTTCGAGCACAAGATAATTCATAAGTATATTAGTGTTGGTGTAGGTAGAGATTGTATCGAAGTGAAAAGTTTGATTGATTATGTGTAAGTGAAGAAGGAGATGCTGAAGTATGAGATGGATGTTAAATAAGTTTAAGAGGAGGTTGTGAATGAAAATATCATCATTATGTTGTTTTATGTAAGATTAAGTTAGCGGGTCATATATGGAGAGGAAAAAGATATGGAAGTAAGTGGGGAGAATTAAGTGAGAAGTTAAGTGAACAAGATTATAAGGAAAAGTATGTAAGAGCACTTGCAAATAAATCCGTTAAAGGTGGACAAGATGAAGGTGAATAAATCTGAACACAAATGAAAGAAGACCTCGTTAGTATGCAAGGGAAGAATGTGGGTGTGCTAGAGTAGGAAAAGAGAATGTTAATAGTGAATGTTGGAGTGAAGAGGTGATGCAAACGATTAAAAGTAAAAAAGAAGCTTGGTTGAATGTGTTAAAAGTCAAAGATAAGGTCTCAAAAGAAAGGTGTATGGAAATATCTGAAGGGGAAAAATAAATACTAAAATTTGCATAGGTAGGTGGAAAAAAAGAGAGATAAATGAATAGTTTGGAAGGAAGATGAATGGGGAAATACGAAAGGTTAAGAAATTGAGTAAGGGAACTTCATAAAATAATGAATATTTATGGTGCTTTCGTGATTGATGAAATGAATGCAAGGAGAATGTGCTGGTAACGTTTCGAGAATCTACAAGCGTGGGCTTGATGGTGTAAAACAAAATATGTATTTTGGGATGAGATAATTAGTAGGGAGGAAATAATTGATAGTGAAATAGTTGATGAATAGTAAATCGGCAGGGATATATTGTCTCAATGGCAATGTAATTTCTGTATGGATGGAGTGAAGAAAGAATTAGAGATAATGGTGGTAAGGAGAGTTCTTACGCTAATGGAAGAGGGTGGAGGATGTCCTGCTTATTGTATGCGTATGATTTGGTTTTCTTTGGCGAATATGAATAAAGTTTGAGAGGAATCGCAGAGGTGTTGGGCAGAGTATGCAAAATGAGGGGTTTGAAAGTGAATGTAGGTAAGAGTAAGGTGATGGTAGTGGGTGAGGAGAGTCCGCGGTGTGAAATCATGTTGGATGGTGAGCAATTTGAATAAGTATCTAAGTATAAATATTTAGGTTATATGTTGGATGAAAAGGAAACATATGATGCAGAGTGTAGTAGAAAAGTTGTGAATGGTAAAAAAGTGGTTGGTGCAATTAAATTCTTGAATGGAACTAAGTCTTGAGTGCGTTAGGGTTCTGCATGATGGTATGTTGTTACTTGTGTTAATGTATAGTAGTGAAACAATGGTGTGGAATAAGCGATAAAGATCTAATGTGCAATGTGCTCAGATGGACAATCCTAGGGGCGCGTTAGGTGTGATAAGAATTGATGAAGTGAGGAATGAACGCGTTAGGAAGTTGTGAGGCGTCAGCAATGGTGAAAATGAGAGAATAAATGAGAGTGTATTAAGATGGTTTGGTCATATGGAAATGATGGATAATAATCGGTTGGTTAAGCGGAAATATAGTGTATAGTTTTGAATATTCTGGGAATCGACCGGCTGAGAGACGGTATGAATTGAGTCAGTAAAGGAGTGTCTGAAGAAAAAGAAAGCGATTTTGGCAGAGGCGGAAAGAAAAATACATAAATGAGTGAATATTGGAGTTCTGTCAGGAGGTGTGGTTGTGGCTCTCGCTCAGGAGATGAACCATTGACAGGATACCTCAGGAGGGGTCAGTCGCGATGTTGTGAAGCCCTAGGGTGGATTTTTGACTGCTTCGGGCTCCCACTTAAGAGTATGAGGGGAAAAGGTGTCGGGAGCCTTTTTTTCGACTTCCTTTGAGCTCTTCTACTTAACTATCCTATTTTATAATAATATATAGTATATATATTATATATATATATATATATATATATATATATATATATCTATATATATAGTATATATATAATATATTATATATATATATAATATGTAAATACTGCAATTAAACCGTCAGTTCAATTTGTATAGATAAAATAGCTCCTTGAGTGATTCTTCACTTACCAGGATTAGATCCCGGGCCCTCGCGAACGGTATGCCAAGCGCGTGTTACCACTCGACCAAACGATAAGCTAAAAAGATACGCGACTTAACCTATGAAAGAGTGCTCTTTTCAATAGGAATAAGGACCGCCCTATGGCAAGGACCAGAATACCTCAGCCACGCATCTAGGCTTACACTCGGGTCAACGGTACACAGGACCCATGTAAGGAGAACCACTCTAGATCGGAGTATAATTTGTATAGATGTAAATACTGCAACTAAACCGCAGTTCAATTTGTATAGATAAAAATACCGACTGCGAGGGCCCGGGATCTAATCCTGGTAAGTGAAGAATCACTTAGGAGTTATTTTATTCTATACACATTGAACTGCGGTTTAATTGCAGTATTTACATTCCTATACAAATTATACTCCGATCTAGAGTGGTCTCCTTACATGGGTCCTGTGTTACCTTTGACCCGAGTGTAAGCGGAGATGCGTGGGCTTGGAGGTATCTGTCCTGCATGGCGGTCTTATTCCTATTGAAAATAGAGCAAATTTCATACGGTTTAAGTCACGTTATCTATTTTTAGGCTTTATCGTTTTGGTCGAGTGGTAACGCTTGCATACCGGTTCGCGAGGGCCCGGGATCTAATCCTGGTAAGTGAAGAATCTCAAAGAGTTATTTTATCTATACAAATTGAACTGCGGTTTAATTTTCAGTATTTACATCTATACAAAATTATACTCCGATCTAGAGTGGTCTCCTTACATGGGTCTTGTGTTACTTTGACCCGAGTGTAAGCGGAGATGCGTGGCTGAGGTACCTGTCCTGCCATAGGCGATCCTTATTTCCTATTGAATAGAGCACTCTTTCATAGGGTTTAAGTCACGTATCTTTTTAGCTTATCGTTTGGTCGAGTGGTAACACGCTTGGCATACCGTTCGCGAGGGCCCGGGATCTAATCCTGGTAAGTGAAGAATCACTCAAGGAATTTTATTTTATATATATAATATATATATATATATATATATATATATATATATATATTATATAGTATATATATATATATATATATATATATATATATATATATATAATATATCTATATATATATTATATATATACATCCAGGTGCCAATTAAACAGGCGATTACAGTTAAATTCAATACATGATTCCAATTTCTTTATGCAAACATAAATAAAATAAATAAAAAAATAAATAATAATAATAATAATAATAATAATAATAAAATATAATAATAATAATAATAATAATAATAATAATATAAGAGATCGCAAACTTAATTTGTATATAATTTGTGTGTGCGTGTTGGCAAACTCCATTGTTTCTAAATATTCGGAAAAAACCTCAATATAGACATATAGATACTGATGAAGCAATTTTGGCCCCGATAATTACTACTCATCTTGAATATAATATATATATATATTATATATATATATATAATATTATATATATTATATATATATATATTATATTATATATATATATATATATATATATATATATATATATATTAAAAGAAACAAAAGACGCAGCAAAAGATTTGATATCATTTAAATAGGACGTTTCGGGTTGACCAACCCGTCATCAGCTAAAACAGAATTAAAATTACAGTAAATAATATTTTAGATTACTAATAATAATAATATAATAATAATATAATAATAATATAATAATAATAATATAATAATAATAATAATAATAATAATACATAATAATAATATAACCATTTCAATGCCAATACACAATGTCTGTAATCGATATATAAAAATAAGAATACCACTAATGTAATAGGCAAACCAAATAAAAATAAAAAAATAAAAAACTTGATATATATATATAATATATATATATATATATAATAATATATATTTAATATATATATATATATTATATATATAATAATATAATATTATATTATATATTATATATATATATATAATTCCACGTTTTAAATTAGTTTAATTTAATTTAATATATATATAATGCATATATATATATATATACATCTATATATATATTAATATAAATATAAAAAAAATTAAAGAACTATATTATTACTATATATATATATATATATATATAATAATATATTATAATTATATATATATATATATTATGGTTCTATTTTTAAATATGCCTCAACACACAACCAACCAATCTTTTGTTAATATAGTAAGTACAAAAGCAGTTGGTTTTTATTGTTATTGTACATTCCTCTTAAGGCTGTCAACTAAACAGGTACCTAATGTAGTTTGGTTTATTATTTTGAGTATCTTAACATTATTTTATTATTGTGGTTATTATTGTTATTGCTTTATATTATTATTTATTAATATTTTAGTTTTAGTTTTTGTAATTTTTTATTTTTTATTATATTATTTTTTTTGTCATTGTTTTTGTGGTTATTCTTTATTATTATAGATTATTGCATTTTTATTATTATTTATTATTTATTATTATTATTATTATTATTATTATTATTATTATTATTATTATTATTATTATTATTATTATTATTATTATTATTATTATTATTTTCCGAATATTATTTTACTGTAATTTTAATTTCTGCTTTAGCTGATGATGGGTTTGGTTAACCCGAAACGTCCTGTCAAAGCTTTTGCTCGTCTTTTTGTTTCTTGTTCTTGTAAAAGTTGAAGTTTCCCTAAGAAAATCTATTATATATATATTATATATGATAAGTATATATATATATATATAATAATATATATAAATATATTATAATATATATAATTATCATATATATATATATGTGAAGCAGAATTTCTCTTGCCCTCACAATAATTATGTACACCTCTCATAGTTGCTCTGTATATTAAATTTTACTATTAATTTTATTATATATGGAAAATATTTAACAACCTTTTGTATGGCACTATTTTTGGGAGAGTGAGTCACTGCAATGCTGCCCGCGAAATGCCTGGCATTTCGAGGGAGGAAGGCAGTAAGGCTCAAGATAACTATAAGAGAAGTGCATTTGTGTGTCGGCTCGTTAAAGGCCGGAAATTTGTGTTTGAATATAAAAATTATGATATTAACCTTCACCAATATTATTAATGACTGTGAACTGACCCATTGTGTTAACTGTTAATATTGATACCATTATTTACCACCTGATTTAATTAGTCTTAGAAATAAAAATAAAAAGTAATTACCCCTTTTCATTATCACTGTATTAACTCATCAAAGGGTTATTACAATAGAATGGGTGACCCATTTAGCACCTTGTAAACGACCCCATACCTAACTAAATGTGAAGAGTGTCAAAACAGTGGAATTTTAATTCAAACAGTGCCTAATTAAGACAGTGAAGTAGAAAAAAGTGCCAATTCAAAACACAAACACACACAAAAAAAAAAAAACGGTTCAAATTCCCCGAAAAAACAGTGAAATAAGAAACCCTATCACAATAGGCCTAAAACCTTCCCCTAAACAAAAGAAAAAAAAACCGTTAAGAATGCCGAGTTTAAAAAGAAAGTCGCTCAGAGTTCAAACGAAGAGAAACAACATAGCTATTGTGACTCGGTCTCAATCGTCAAGACCCCATCACACTCCCCCAGAAGTAGCCCCTCCTGTCGAGGGGGTAAATGAAGAAGGTGACTCGTCACTATACGAGACAGAGTCGGAAAGCGGAATCCAAGGAGAGCATGAAGCAGCAAACTTGGTGAAGAGTCACCCTTCCCCCACTCTCTTAGGGAGAAAAGGAAGAAAAAAGAATCTCCCCCTCAATGCTATTCCCCCTTTCAACGAATTTGAGGCCTTAGAGTGGATTCGGCAGACAACAATGATCTTTAACCTTAATGAAATCATCGATCAAAAGGAGAGGGTAAGACTTTTGGCATCAAAATTACCAAGCAAGATTACAAATTCGTTGAAACTTCCCTTAAAAGATGATTGTTATACTAAATTAGTAAAAGTAATAGAGAAACTCTATGCACCATCGCTAAGAATGCAGATAGAAGAAGTCTTTCGATCAGGGATGAGGGAGGGAGAGCTCCCATCCGATTATGCAGTGAGAATAAAAGAAATGCTCGGATTATCCACTTTCGATTCAATAACGGATAACGATGCCAGATTCATTAGAGAACTCTTTCTCTTACAATTGCCTCAGCAATTACAGATCTCCCTCATGACAACAGAGAAGAACCATGATTTTGAGGAATTAATTGAAATTGCCGACGACATCTTTAACAAATTTTTTTCCCAAAACGGAGCTCGCCAATCCCCCGCGGGGGGTAGAAACGAATGGCAATCGGTGAACGCCGTACGACCAGCAGAAGAGAAAGTCACCAAGCCACCCAACAAAGAGACTTCGACCCAAGAGAGGGAGATAAGTCGACTGATAATCTCTCATGAAAAGTCAGCTGAAGAGATGAGATCACTAGCCAAGAGCGTCATAGAGCTCGCTAAGACAATGTGTCAGAATGCGAAGAACTCCCCCACCCCCAATAATGATCAAAATTCAAGAGGAAGAAATTTCAACCGATCAACTTATAACAACGTTGCAGCTGGGCCTAGTACAGAAGGCCTTTGTAGGTTCCATAGGAAATTTTTGCACCATTCATTTCGATGTGAGGGTCGATATTGTCCAATGTACACCTTGATATCGCAACCCCCGGCAACTCCTCCACCCCCACAACAGAACGTCAACATTTCAAAAAATGGAAAGGCTGGTCCGTGAGGCGACTCCCGGGCCAGATGGGGATGGGGGGGAACGACGCTTTTGTAAGTAGAGACCTTTGCGATTGTTTACCCTGTAACTTTTGTATGAATAAATCAAATTTTGGGCGGGGAAATATTAATTTTAACTATAGTAGAAGACGTTATTATAACGATAATCATAATAACAGTAGAATTTATAGTCGTAATTATAATAATAGAAATTACAGTAACCATAGTATTGACGATTTTTATAATAATAATTGCTATGGTAACGAAAATATTAATTGTAACAATAATAATTATAATAATAATGCACGTGTCGGTTATAATAATTTCTATAATAATAATGAGCATGCTAATCTTAATGGCCATAATAGTAATAGGTATTTTAGTAATAATTGTAATTATATTAATCGTGGGTATGATGGAAATGTTAATTATGTCAATAGATTTAAATGGAGTAGAAATATCACTTGTAAGGATGATCAAGGGCAGGGGGGGATTCCTAGTGATTCACCCCCTCCCCCACAGAAGTCGCTTGTCACTGAGTCAGTAGGAGTAGAGTCATCTTCAACTTTAAATTGTAACTCAACGCATGATGAGGTTAATAACAATAATAGCAATAATAATAATAATGATTGTAGAACTAGGAATGATAGTCGTAGTGATGGCAATAACGGTTTTGTAAGTTCTTATAATTGTATTGAAAATAATAACGCTGTGACTTTTGAAAACAATAGCTTTGTGAATGAGTCGCTGCCTCCACCGACGGAGTCAACCTATCCCCCTACCCCAGTCACTGGGGAGAAGGCGGGAATGGAGGCGATTCTGACTTGTGAATCTATACTTATTGATAAAAATAATGATAAAAATGAATTTGTAATTAATGAAAGGGGCGAAATTCCCTTTCTGAAAATGAATTGTATTAGTTTTAGAAATGAAGGAGGTTCTTCTTCTTCCGATAAGCATGAGGGATCATTAATTTTAAGAAATAATGCATGTGACTTGTCTGATAATGCTGTGGTGGAAGTTTCTGGCAACTCAACTAAAATCGTTGCTGCTGTTAAAGAAGTAGTTTTTGATAAATTGTATTATATTTCGGACGCAACTAACAATGAGACTTATTTACTAGACTGTGGGAGTTGCCTCGACCTTTTAATTGCTACTGAATTGGATAAGGAGGAGGCCCCGATTGGGAGTGCCAGGGCCGCGAACGGAGGCTGTATCCATATTTATAAAAAAATAATGACTAAAGTTGACTTGGGGTTAGGCAGACCTTATGACTTGCATGCATACGCTTCAGATATTAAATTCAATGTCTTAGGCATGCCGTTTCTCAAAAAACACGGGTTCATCATTGACTTTAGGTACCATTTTTTACTAGATACCAGCACGAGACGTAGTATTTCTCTTAGTAATGAGGCTTTTGATTTTTCGAAGCATGTACGAAATTCTATATTCCCTCTGGCCGCTGTCTCTTTAAATATACCGCTTTGCGAATACGAATTAGTTAATAATTTAATTAGGAAGTACCAAGTCTTATTCTTAAATCCTTATAAAGCACCTAATTTAGATTTAAAGAATGATCAGCTCAAAAGATGGCGCTTTATTTGTACAAAGTACCGGAGAAAAGGGGGCGGGGCTTATTTTGACAGCTGTGAGAACAACTTCGTCGCTCAGTCACGACTTGATAGTAATGAAACTATGGGGGGGGGGGGGGGGGGGGGAGGGTGGGTGGGGTGGGGAGGGGGGGGGGGGGGGAGGGGTGGGGGGGGGGAGGGGAGAGAGAAGAATGTCCTTTGAAGGAGGAAATTTTATGCGAGTTAGCGGCAAACTACCCATACCATGTGAATGTTGATGGATCGCCGATACAATTGAGGAGTAGAAGCATAGCTCCACATCTTTTTGAGAAAGCAAGGGAGGAAATTAATAAATTATTGGACGCAGGGGTCATTTCGCGGGGGAGAAGCAACTGGGGGTTTCCAACTAGCTTTTTGCCAAAGTCGGACGGAAGGGTTCGGTTGGTCGTTGATCTGAGGTTATTAAACCAAAGATCAACCTCTGACAATTTTACCCTACCCAAGATTAAGGATATTATATTGCAATTGCAACATTGCAAGTTATTAACAAGGCTAGACGTTCGGCAGGCTTACTATAACGTGCCAGTCAGCGAGGAAACGAAGAAATATTTCACTATTACTTGTCCATTTGGTAATTACAGTTTTAACTATTTAATACAAGGACATAAGTGTTCTTCTAGTGCCTTCCAGCGCTTTATGTCAATCTTGTTTGGAGATTTAAGGAACGTTTTTGTTTATTTAGATGACATCTTAATTGCCAGTTCGACTCTTGAAGAGCATGTTGCAATGTTGGAGAAAGTTTTGGAGAGATTAAGGTATATGAAAATTTATCTGAACCCAGAAAAATGTGTACTTGCAGTCGAAGAAACGGACTTTCTAGGTTTCAATGTTAGCGAGAAGGGGGTTAAGCCTAGTAAGGAGAAAATCGATGCAGTGGTGAATGTTGCAAGGCCAACAACCATCAAACAACTTAGGGCTTTCCTCGGTCTATATAACTTCTGCCGAATCAATATAGTAGGGGCGGCTCAATTGTTGCAACCCCTAACGAAAATGTTGAAAGGAAAACCCGCCTCCAATAAAAGGATTTCCTGGGGGGTAGAAGCCGAGCGAGCGTTTCTAGAAGCTAAAGCGGCAATGGTGAGTGCCACCCTGTTGTCGTTCCCTGATGAAGGAACTGAGTTACTAGTATACACGAAGGTAAGCGAACTCACTATAGCTAGTGCACTGATGGGAGAAGAAGATAATCAAACAAAGATTTTCGCGCTTTATAGTACCATACTCACCGAGGCAGAAGTGGCCCTACCACAGCTGGTTAAGGAGCTCTTATGCGTCAAAAACAGTTTACAAAAATATGCTTACTTAATTGCCAATAAGAGAATCACTGTCTGTACTAGCAACAGTGGGTTAATCACAGCTTATATGAAAAAGAGTGCCGAAAAAATTCATAATATTCGAGAGGTAAATTTATTGAATGCCATTGCAAATTTTGACGTTGAATTTAAATTGGTCTCTAAGGCTAAAAATAAATTGGCGATAATTTTAACAGAATTGGCTACGAAAGAGATAAAATCATAGAGGCTGGGGAGTTGCAATTGCACTGGCTTGTATAGAAATGGAGTGGGGCGTGGGCCAAACAAAATCTAATGGAGACGGAGTTACAGACTGGAGGAGGATTTAGTGGATGGAATCTCTGAATCCGTAGTGGAAGGGGTTGGCCCTTTAAATCGCAACGTTAAAAGAAAAAGACTTACTGGAGTATTATAATATAATAATAATAATAATAAAATAATAATAATATATAAATAATAAAATAATAATAATAAATAATATATTAATAATAAAAATAATAATAATAATAATAATAATAATAATATAATAATAATAATAATCATATAAATAATATAATAATAATAATGATAATAATAAAATAAAATAACATAAAATAATAATAATAAATGAAAAATAATAATAATAATAAATAATAATAATAATAATAATATAATAATAGCAATAATAATAATAATAATAAAATAATAATAATAATGATAATTAATAAAAATAAACAAAAGCGGTAATAATAATGAAATAATAATAATAATAATAATAATAATAATAATAATAATAATAATAATAGCAATTAATAATAATAATAATAATGAAATATAATAAAATAATAATAGATAATAAAAATAATAATAGTAGTAAGTGTAGTTAGTAGTAGTAGTAATAATAATAATAGTGGCAAATGATAATAGTAGCGAAGCTGGTAATGATAATGATTTGAGGATTTTGTAATAAATACTATAACTTACAGTAAAAAGGGGTAAATGGAATGGTGAAGAAAATTCAGGATGGGGTAGATTTCAAAGAAATAGCTATAGAACAGGAGACTGATGGTTATATAAGGGACCTAATAAAGGGGCTGAAGACTAGTGGATTGAAGGCCTGTTACAAAGAGTTCATCCATCGGGGCGAGGAGCTGTCCTTGGCGGTTGACATCTCCACAGGCACAGCTAGAATATTGGTACCGGAAAATCTGGTGGATGATGTCATAGGAAAAATACATAATACAAATCACTTGGGAATTAAACGGACCTTGACTATTCTGAAAGCGGATTTTGCCTTCAGATTCATGCATAGTAGAGTAAAGAAATTTATACAGAGTTGTGATGTCTGTCAAAAAAATAAAAGCGTTAGAAGGATATCTCCAGAATTCGGCAGGTTTAAGGAAGTCACGGAAAAGTTTGACACCCTCCATGTGGATTTGTGTAAGTTACCCTACAGTATGGGATTCAATTATCTGCTTGTTTTTATCGACAGATTTAGTAAGTATCCCTTCGCCTACCCTCTTAGGCAGGCGACGGTCGACTCGGTGTTGAATGTGTTAGTGGGCGAAATTTTTCCGTTCTGTGGCTCTATAAAAAGGCTCATCTCGGACCGGGGAAGCCAGTTCACTGCCAAAATATTTAATGACGTGTGTAACCTACTCAACATAGATAATATTATCACGACGCCTAATTCCCCTCGTTCGAACGGACTGGCAGAAAAATTGAACCAAGCCCTCATAGTGACACTAAGGTGTATGATTAATGATGAAGAGAATGAAGGATTAAAATGGCCTGAAATTTTGCCTTGGGCTCTGTACTGTTTGAGAATTAGCCCTCTAAATGACCAAGGGGTCACCCCCAGTGTGCTTATGTTCGGCCAAAATCTATCAGTGCCAGGAAGCTTGTTACAGAAGGAGGCACTCAGTGCCACGGTCAGTCAAAGTGCCTATTTGAGAAAATTAGTGGCCTTAATGCGTAGGCCTCTGGCCCCACAGGTTATATATAAAAATAAAAATATATTTGTTCCGAAAGATCTCCACAAGGCAAAGGCCGTGTTAATAAGAAATCAACAGTATAATGTAGGGAAACTGTCAGAGAGATACTCGGGACCTTTTAGGGTGCTACGGATAAAAAAGAATAACGTTTATATTTTAAAGCAAGGGAAAGAGGCAGTAGAAAATTTAAGAAATGTAAGAATCTTTCATAACATAACCGATAGGGACGCTGAAACCCAAGAGAAAAATAAGATTAAATAAAAAAAAAAAAAAAAAAAATATATATAGATAATAATAATAAAAAAAAAAAAAGAGAGGAAAAGGGGGAGCTTTTTAGTTCTGCATGTAAGTCTTAGAATTAGACAGTAGTTAGTTGAGTTAATACTTTATCCTTCCAAAAAAAAAAAATCGTCTTCTTTCCTCTATCTAATGCTACGGCTAAAAAGCATGTTGCCAAATATTAATAGTTGTGAATAAATTCCCGCGTGTTCTTTATAAAATGTGACGGGGAGGGACTGTGATAGAAGAGTTGAAATAGTCAAACCCCCCGAGGTGGGGATTAAGAAGGTCTTTTATGTATTTTGTAACAATGTATTGTAAGAATAGAATTTGTGTTTCGGAATAATAATGTCACTTATTACAAAAAAAAAAAAAAAAAAAAAAAAAAAAAAAAAAAAAAAAAACCTTGTGAAGGCAGAATTTCTCTTGCCCTCACAATAATTATGTACACCTCTCATAGTTGCTCTGTGTATCAAATTTTACTATTAATTTTATTATATATGAAAAATAATTAACAACCTTTTGTATGGCACTATTTTGTGAGAGTGAGTCACTGCAATGCCGCCCGCGAAATGCCTGGCATTTCGAGGGGAGGAAGGCAGTAAGGCTTCAAGATACTAGAAGAGAAGTCGCATTGTGTGTCGGCTCGTTAAAGGCCGGAAATTTGTGTTTGAATATAAAAATTATGATATTAACCTTCACCAATATTATTAATGACTGTGAACTGACCCATTGTGTTAACTGTTAATATTGATACCATTATTTACCACCTGATTTAATTAGTCTTTAATAAAAATAAAAGTAATTTATCTCCTTTTCATTATCACTGTATTAACTCATCAAAGGGTTATTAACCTATATATATATATATATATTATAATATATATTATAAATATATATATATATATATATATATATTATATATATATATATATATAATATATTATTCATATATATATATATATTATCTATATATTATATATAATATATAATAATTATATATTATTATATATATATATTATATATAATATATAATATATATATATATATATATAATATATATGTATATATATATATATCATAATATATATGTCACGTTGACAAGCCCCGATACACGGCGTTTGAAAGTGTGCAAGCCTATGATAATTGGAAAATAGATGAAGTGTGTTATCAGACTCTACCAGTGGAGAACATGAAAGCTTGACCATAAAAATTTTTTGGTCAGTGAGTTGCTGGACTTAGGGTCAAAATCTGGTTTCAATTTAAGGTCAAAATCTGGTTTCAATTCAACCCTTATATGTGAAATACTTTTAAGGACTTAGGGTCAAAATCTCGTTTCAACTTAAGGTCAAAATCTGGTTTCAATTCAACCCTTATATGTGAAATACTTTTAATTTTCATTTCTTATTTTGACTTTATTGATTAAAAGTTTTTTTTATAAATGAATTCTAGTTATTCTTCAAAGAGATCTAGGTATATTATTAATGAATCAAAATTCTTGCCTCTCTAATTTAGAAATGATAAAACTTTCCTATCACATTTGAAATCCTTGAAATCCTCCTTTGTGATTTTTATTTCAGAATATTTAACAACCCAAAACTGGCTTGTCCTTTTTCTTTGTAATTAATGTTTATCCACCTTCATGGTCTTTCCTTTACAATTTAATAAACATTATTCATATCAATCTTCATTATTGAGCTCTATTAATCACGTAACACGCTGGAAAATCAGAAAAAAGTTTTTATTTCAGTTCGTTATTTCATTTCTAAACTCTAAAATTTCATAAGTTCTAGTAGCCAAATATGTTAAATAATTTTACATTCATATGCAAATATTTATAAGAAGGTTGTAAGAATGCTAAGATGAGATTAACTGTGATGAAGCTCGAGTAAATAAGGATGTAGATAAAACCCCTTTGGTTGATAATGTCATCAATATCGTTACATTGGAATTGAACCCGAAATTAAACTCAATCTAGCACAGCAGTAAGAAAAGTTCTAAGCACTCTTTCATACTCAAAATAGCACCTCGGAAATCCACGATCTGCGATTTTCAATTTTTTGAAGCTTTGCAGGTCAGTTTAAATTGCAAGTGACAAATCTGCAGACAAACCTTCACGCTCGGAGAGATTGATTTATTTGAGAAATTTCTCATTCAGATCTTTCCTAGTGTATCCTATCATAAATACGACTATACACTCCTGCAAATATAAAAAAGTAGAGTACAGTATGGACTGAAAATATCACATTTAATTTGCTGTCAAGGAAGAGAAACACAAACATACATACTTACATACAAACACGCACTGTTTGTAGAAATGGTAAAAGGTATATATACATTTACCTGAAATATGACTTCTGTTTTACATAAGCTCAGATATAATCATATTTTACTTATATTAAATTCTATATAATAGCCAAGAGAGCGAATACAACTATAATAAATCGACTAATACTACTGCAATGAGTCCATGGTTACAACTTTAATAAATAATGAAACAAATATGTATATTCAAATTGAATCATAAATAAAATGAAGTATCTAATCCTAAAAATAAATATACAAGGATGAATCTCATCGTGTGAATGACAAAGGATTGCTAAAACATGTTAATCCTTCGTCAAAATTTACAATTTAAAACTGAGATTAAAAATAAAAAAATGGCTTACCAAAATTAAATTCGATTTGAACTTTATGTACGGTACGCGACAAATATTTATAAGCACTGGCACCAACAACGCAAATATTTTATTTATAGCAAAAAAACTAAAAATAGATAAATAATATAAAATAAATATATATATATATATATATATATCATATATAATATTATATATATATATATATATATATATATATATTATATTATATATATATATATATATATATATATATATATATATATATATATATATTTATATATATTATATTATATTTATCTTTTCTTCTTTCTTCTTTCCTTTAGCCTACCTCTTTTTCCCAAGACTGGGAGTAAGGGGCGTTACAAAGCACCGGAAAGAAAAGTAGTAGAAAAGAAAGCCCAGCCTTAACGCCCCTTTTATACACCATAAATTAGTGAGAACTC
>JABUQX010042171.1:12500-22500 GCA_015478945.1 Trachelipus rathkii
TCTTTCATGTGGGCGATAAATTTCTTCATAAAAGAATCCATTTCTTGTTTGTTGTTAGGAGAAGATTGAAGAATGTCCATAGGACAAAGTGGAGTTTTTCCAGTTACTGCTTCAAAGGCGGAATAACCGGAATCGTTTGGAATGCATCTTAGACCAAGTAGAGTGATGGGTAAAGACAGAAGCCAGTTTTCTTTACGTGCCATCAAGGCAGTCTTGAGAGATCGGTGAAACCTCTCTATCTGGGAATTTGTTTGTGGGTGGTACGAGGTTGTTCGAAGACGATGGAAACCAATCATATGTGACAACTCACTGAAGAACTCGCTTTCGAATTGAGGACCTCTGTCAGAAATCACATAGAGAGGAACACCGAATCTGGATATCCACTGCATAAAAGCATAGGCAACAGATTTTGCTGTAGTGTTTGTAATTGGGAAGGCTTCAGCCCATTTTGTGTTTCGGTCGATGCAGGTAAGTAGATAGCGAAAAACTGGAGAAGAAGATCCACAAAATGCCGAAGGTGAAAAAGGACCCACTATATCTATATGAACTGTTTCGAATCTTGAAGAAGGAATTTCTAATGGAGTGACCGTTGGTTTGGTGTGACGATGGACTTTAGACAGCTGGCACTGCTCACAAGTGCGTACAAAAAGCCTAATGTCACGATCCATACAAGGCCAAAAATATCTTTTCTTGATCAGTCGTAAAGTACCTTTGATACCAGGATGGGACATTTGATGCAACGTATTAAATATTTGAAGGCGAGCTGGCTTCGGAAGAAATGGTCTGGGAAAAGAAGTAGAGGTATCGCACCATATCTTGAGGTTGTCCTGCAGGGGATAATTATGAAGACGATCATGATAGGTCTTGATTTCTTCATCTTTTTCTTGAAGGCGAGCTATTGCGGGCAAATCGACTGCGTCAATTGATACCGAATGAATCCGGGAAAAAGTGTCGGCCACCATATTGTCTGCTCCTCTGATATAACTTGCTGTAGAAATATATTCTGTTAGTACTGAGAGATGTCGCTGTTGACGATCACTTTTTGCAGGATTTTTGGAGTAGAAAGCGGAAACAAGAGGTTTGTGATCTGTGCAAAGGGTGACGACTCTTCCCTCTAACATGTGTTTAAAATGAAGGACAGCATAATATGCTGCCAAAAGTTCTCTGTCGAAAGCAGAATATCTTCTTTGGGGATCTGATAACTTCTTGCTGTAGAAGTCAATGGGAACAGGTTGACCATCAATCATCTGGTGTAATGCTGCTCCGATTGAAGTCTGACTGCTGTCAGTTACCAGTTGTAAATGTGAGACATTAGGTAAAGAGAAAGGGAGTGTTAGGGCATTTTGAAGAGCTTCCTTAGTATCTTGAAAAGCTGTCACTTCTTCTGGAGTCCATTCAAGAGATTTATCCTTGGGATGAAACTTGGCTTTTTCAGATAATGGGAAGACGATTTTGGCAAAATTAGGGATAAATCTTCTGTAGTATCCTAACATCCCAAGGTATCTTCGTAGGGATGCTGAATCGCACGGTAGAGGAAAACTTGAGATGGATTCTTTCTTTTCGTTGGGAGGACATAGGCCTTCTGAAGACACGGTGTAGCCGAGAAAATTGAGTGAAGATTGGTTAAATTCACATTTTTCTAAAGAGATTTTAAAACCATTTTCTTGGAGGAGTTTAAAAACTTGTTTCAGATGATTTTCATGTTCAGTTTTGGATGTAGAAAAAATGAGACAATCGTCTAAATAGGTAAACACGAAGGGAAGGTCTCTGAAGATGGAGTCCATTACTCTTTGAAATGTAGCTCCCGCGTTCTTTAAACCAAAAGGCATAGATAAAAATTCGAAGAGACCAAATGGAGTGATGACTGCTGTTTTCTCTATATCTTCTGGTCTAATGGGGATTTGGTGATAAGCCTTTTGAAGGTCAATCTTGGAGAATATGGTAGAGTTATGCAGGCGTTGAGATAGGCTCTGAATGTGTGGAATGGGATATCTATCCTGTTTTGTTATGCTGTTAAGGGCTCTGAAATCCCCACAAGGTCTCCATGTTCCAGGTGTTTTCTTAGGCACGAGGTGTAAAGGAGACGCCCATGCAGATTTACTTGGCCTCACTATTCCACTTTTTAGAAGAATGTCAAATTCAGCTTTTGCTGCCTTTAACTTGTCGTCAGGTAATCGGCGAGCTCTGGCAAAAACTGGGGTTGAATCACCAGTTTCTATGTAGTGTTTTGGTCCATTATCTTTAATTACTAGATTGTTGATGTCTATAGGTGAAATTAAGGACGGGAAATCTTGTAGGAGTGAAGTTATGTCTGTATTTTCACCTTGAAGTTGAGCGTGAAGAGATGGTACTTCCTCAGAGGTTATTTTCAATGGAGCTAGAAGAGTAGTATAAGTATCTTGCAATGTTCTTTGTCCACAGTCAATTAGGAGACCAAAATTGTGAAGAAAATCCATTCCAATAATAGGCATAGTAATTTCTGCTACTATAAATGTCCAGGTGAATTCTCTTCTTAATTTTGGTATACTGATATTTGCCACAACTTCACCATGACACTTTATGGGCGAGCCATTGGCTGCGGAACAAGTGACGTTTGAAGGGTGCAGCGTCATGTTAGAGACCATGTTAAATGGAAGGCTAGATATGCTGGCTCCGGTATCTAGTAAAAACTGGTGCATGGTGCCAAAAATCCGTACATCTATTGTTAACTGCGAAGTTGACACGGCACAAATGTCAACTTGCTCCTTTAGTTTTCCGACGGAGTTGGGGATGCTGCTCTTGATGGAGGTCTAGAATTAGGTAAGATGTTTAGTCCCGTTTTGTTTGGCCATGTACACCATGGTTTACAGCTTTTAGAGCGTGGTCCATAATAAATGTGACCTCTACACACCATTGGGCGTTGATTTTCGTGGAATGGTGCCAGGCCAAAAGTAGTGTTTGGTCTTGATCTTGATGAGGCAGGGGCAATGGCGTTGGCAGTGGATGATGCAGCCATGACAGGAGCTTGTGGGCTTAATAACAAGATGTCATTAGCTAAATCTCCCAACTGTTGAAGTGTGAGAGTAGAATGGGCGGCTAAGGCTGTGCGAATGTGACTCGGTAGAGTTTTCAAAAATTGCACTCTGACCAAGTCCTGTCCTATATTTAATTTCTCTGCCTGCCGAATCATATCCTGTAGATATATAGATGGTTTGCCACTGTAGACCTTTTTGGAAAGTAGATCATTATAAAGCTCCACCTTAGATTTTTCGTAAGTATTTATGACTGCCGTTTTGAAACGGTCATAATCTTCTGCATCAAGTTCGGCTTGGGATATTCTATCCAAAACTTCAGGTGGAATTTGCGACATAACATGAAAGTACTTAGTTCGTGAGGACCTTATGTTAGCGAGATGAAATTGTGCTTCCATGACACGAAACCATGTCGGGACTGAAGATTCCGAAAAAGTTGGGGGTTTAATTTTCATTGTTGAAATGGATTCTGCCTCTCTTTGATTGTTATCCTGTCCTTGATCGTCTGCCATCTTCGTGGTATAAAATTTTCAGCTCTAGGATCACCAATTATATAGTTGCCGGTTCTGGTTATATTATTATAAGTTATATGGTCACCACTCGATATGATATTCTATTATCTGGTATGACAACTATATAGCGACGGAGGATGATCAGCAATTCTGTAGAACTGGCTATAGGATGGGAATGCAATAATTATCGGTTATCTCTTTAACTTCACTACCTATAACCAGTATTTGGACGTTAAGCCGCCTTTTTGCGAGTAACGTTTGGGCTAAGGCTGTGTATGCAGCGGTGTCAGTCTGCTCGACCTCAGGATAAGCCGTCGACTGGTTCGGATGAAGTCCGGCTAAGGCAAAGGCGGTGGTAGGCTGATCTGCACGAGCTCGTTGGTAAATCGTTGGCTAAACAGGAGGCTGGGTGTTCTTCTGGCCAACTCTGGGACAATCTGGAAGGGACAGAGAGTATTTTATACTCTCTGTAATTATCTCTATGACAGGTAACCTCAGCGGCTACCTGCGAAATTATCTCTTTAGTAGTTAAACTACTTTTTAGGTGGTAGACGAACTGGAGAATCTCGGAGGTCAGGTGAAAACACCATCAACGGAGACCATCCACCGGCAGGAGAAACTCTTGAAGATCTTCCAAAGGGTTCTTGGTAACCCTGAGGAGGTTCCTAAGCCTCTTGGTAGGCTCAGAGAGAGGGAGAGACGTAGGGCCAGTCAGAGATCTTGTAGTCCAGTCCAACTCCGGGGAAGAGACGAGGCAGCCCAACTTCTTGTAGAGAGACGAGAAAGTCCAACTTCTTGCAGAGCTTCTTCTTCTTGGCTTCGTAGGTCGGATCTGATATTTCCGCTTATTGTTCTATACTAGCAAATTATCTCTTTAGTTGTAGCAAAGCGCTACGAATTATTTCTTTTAAAGGCTAATAAGACAAAAAGCAGAAATCCAGATTATTTATTTCTAACGAAAAAGTCGTACAAAGTTATAATAAAAAAAATTACATATATAATAATCAAGTTTTTATACAAATATTATTACTATTTACATTTGACCAATTTATAACTTTTATTTTTATTTTTATTATAATATTTTAAATACATTTAAAAAAATTATATTTTATGGTCTAACTTTTCTAAAAATGGATATAATAAAATGAAACATTGCAGAAGCTGTCGGTAGATGGCGTTTGCCTTCACATTCTGAACATAATATAAACACAAGATGGAGTTTATTGTTAAAAGTTCATTATTATTGCTTAAAACTAAGTTTTTATAAAATATATATATTTTTATCAAATATTGATAATATTTATAATATAATATAACAAATGTAATATTTTTAATATACAATTTTTTTAATTATTAACATCTGAATAATGAAAATAAGTCATTTTTAAATTTAATAGACTTATTGATATTTCTGTTACTTTTTCTTTTATGGTTCATTCTGTAAGTATTTTCGTTTGGGGAAACTAACTTTAAACACTTCACTATATACTATAATATATATTATATATATATATAGCCTATATATAATATATATATATTATATAATATTATATATAAAATATATATCTATTATATATTATATATATATATTAATAATAATATATATATAATAACCCACCCCAAGTAACTACTTATATATTATATATTATAATATATATATATATATATATAATGACCTATCTCAACGTATAAACCTCTCTCTCTCTCGTATTAAATTTCATTTGTTAATGGTTTTTGACCAATTATATCTTATTTCGAATTCTGGTGGAGTGATCTCTAACTTTTCTCATAGTTTTAGGCGAATCCCAAAGTTATCGTATGTTCATCGCAAATAATGAAATACTGCTTAAAAATATTATCATTGATATCATTTTACATATATAATAAACAGCCTAATTGGACCCAGCACAGATCTTGAAGTACACCATTTATTAATACATTTTGACCGCCAATCTGAGTACAACCAGTGGATAAACGGGGACTTTTGTGTTGATTCAATAATCAATTTTTAATCCAGTTTAAAAATCTTCCTCAAATACCACTGAGCTCAAAACTTTTCCAGTAATCTTTGATGAGGGACGGTATCAAATGCTTTTTGAAAGTCTAAGTAAATTACATCAAAGATTTATAGTTAATCTACATCGCTAATAACACATTAAAAAGTGGCTTGGTGAAATTTGTTAGAAAGATACATTCTTTAAAAAACCGTGTTGGATTCTTTGATCAATCCATGATCTTCAAGAGTCTGTGCTGGGTCCAAGACTGATGATTACTATATGTAAATGATATAAATTGATAATATTTTAAGCAATTATTTCATATTGCGATGATACGAAAACTTGGGATTCGCTATAAACTATGAGAAAAAAATTATCAATCACTCCACAGCAATTCGATTAAATGTCAAAATTGCGTCAAAAAACATTACAAATGAAATTTAATACCGATAAATGTAAGGTTATACAGTTTATAGGTCATATATATATATATATATATATATATATATATAAATATATATATTATAGGAAGATTATTTATCAATCTAATTTGGGCATATTATATATAATATATATATATATAATATATATATATCTCATTTAATTTTATATTTCATTCTGTAAGTATTTTCGTTTGGGGAAACTAAAGTTTAAGTTAGTTTCCCCAAACGAAAATACTTACAGAATGAACCATAAAAGAAAAAGTAACAGAAATATCAATAAGTCTATTAAATTTAAAAATGACTTATTTTCATTATTCAGATGTTAATAATTAAAAATTGTATATTAAAAATATTACATTTGTTATATTATATTATAAATATTATCAATATTTGATAAAAATATATATATATTTTATAAAAACTTAGTTTTAAGCAATAATAATGAACTTTTAACAATAAACTCCATCTTGTGTTTATATTATGTTCAGAATGTGAAGGCAAACGCCATCTACCGACAGCTTCTGCAATGTTTCATTTTATTATATCCATTTTTAGAAAAGTTAGACCATAAAATATAATTTTTTTATCAAATATTGATAATATTTATAATAAAAATATAACAAATGTAATAAATTGGTCAAATGTAAATAGTAATAATATTTGTATAAAAACTTGATTATTATATATGTAATTTTTTTTATTATAACTTTGTACGACTTTTTCGTTAGAAATAAATAATCTGGATTTCTGCTTTTTGTCTTATTAGCCTTTAAAAGAAATAATTCGTAGCGCTTTGCTACAACTAAAGAGATAATTTGCTAATATAGAACAATAAGCGGAAATATCAGATCCGACCTACGAAGCCAAGAAGAAGAAGCTCTGCAAGAAGTTGGACTTTCTCGTCTCTCTACAAGAAGTTGGGCTGCCTCGTCTCTCCCCCGGAGTTGGACTGGACTACAAGATCTCTGACTGGCCCTACGTCTCTCCCTCTCTCTGAGCCTACCAAGAGGCTTAGGAACCTTCCCAGGGTTACCAAGAACCCTTTGGAAGATCTTCAAGAGTTTCTCCTGCCGGTGGATGGTCTCCGTTGATGGTGTTTTCACCTGACCTCCGAGATTCTCCAGTTCGTCTACCACCTAAAAAGTAGTTTAACTACTAAAGAGATAATTTCGCAGGTAGCCGCTGAGGTTACCTGTCATAGAGATAATTACAGAGAGTATAAAATACTCTGTCCCTTCCAGATTGTCCCAGAGTTGGCCAGAAGAACACCCCAGCCTCCTGTTTAGCCAACGATTTACCAACGAGCTCGTGCAGATCAGCCTACCACCGCCTTTGCCTTAGCCGGACTTCATCCGAACCAGTCGACGGCTTATCCTGAAGTCTAGCAGACTGACACCGCTGCATACACAGCCTTAGCCCAAACGTTACTCGCAAAAAGGCGGCTTAACGTCCAAATACTGGTTATAGGTAGTGAAGTTAAAGAGATAACCGATAATTATTGCATTCCCATCCTATAGCCAGTTCTACAGAATTGCTGATCATCCTCCGTCGCTATATAGTTGTCATACCAGATAATAGAATATCATATCGAGTGGTGACCATATAACTTATAATAATTTAACCAGAACCGGCAACTATATAATTGGTGATCCTAGAGCTGAAAATTTTATACCACGAAGATGGCAGACGATCAAGGACAGGATAACAATCAAAGAGAGGCAGAATCCATTTCAACAATGAAAATTAAACCCCCAACTTTTTCGGAATCTTCAGTCCCGACATGGTTTCGTGTCATGGAAGCACAATTTCATCTCGCTAACATAAGGTCCTCACGAACTAAGTACTTTCATGTTATGTCGCAAATTCCACCTGAAGTTTTGGATAGAATATCCCAAGCCGAACTTGATGCAGAAGATTATGACCGTTTCAAAACGGCAGTCATAAATACTTACGAAAAATCTAAGGTGGAGCTTTATAATGATCTACTTTCCAAAAAGGTCTACAGTGGCAAACCATCTATATATCTACAGGATATGATTCGGCAGGCAGAGAAATTAAATATTGGAGAGGACTTGGTCAAGGTGCAATTTTTGAAAACTTTACCGAGTCACATTCGCACAGCCTTAGCCGCCCATTCTACTCTCACACTTCAACAGTTGGGAGATTTAGCTAATGACATCTTGTTATTAAGCCCACAAGCTCCTGTCATGGCTGCATCATCCACTGCCAACGCCATTGCCCCTGCCTCATCAAGATCAAGACCAAACACTACTTTTGGCCTGGCACCATTCCACGAAAATCAACGCCCAATGGTGTGTAGAGGTCACATTTATTATGGACCACGCTCTAAAAGCTGTAAACCATGGTGTACATGGCCAAACAAAACGGGACTAAACATCTTACCTAATTCTAGACCTCCATCAAGAGCAGCATCCCCAACTCCGTCGGAAAACTAAAGGAGCAAGTTGACATTTGTGCCGTGTCAACTTCGCAGTTAACAATAGATGTACGGATTTTTGGCACCATGCACCAGTTTTTACTAGATACCGGAGCCAGCATATCTAGCCTTCCATTTAACATGGTCTCTAACATGACGCTGCACCCTTCAAACGTCACTTGTTCCGCAGCCAATGGCTCGCCCATAAAGTGTCATGGTGAAGTTGTGGCAAATATCAGTATACCAAAATTAAGAAGAGAATTCACCTGGACATTTATAGTAGCAGAAATTACTATGCCTATTATTGGAATGGATTTTCTTCACAATTTTGGTCTCCTAATTGACTGTGGACAAAGAACATTGCAAGATACTTATACTACTCTTCTAGCTCCATTGAAAATAACCTCTGAGGAAGTACCATCTCTTCACGCTCAACTTCAAGGTGAAAATACAGACATAACTTCACTCCTACAAGATTTCCCGTCCTTAATTTCACCTATAGACATCAACAATCTAGTAATTAAAGATAATGGACCAAAACACTACATAGAAACTGGTGATTCAACCCCAGTTTTTGCCAGAGCTCGCCGATTACCTGACGACAAGTTAAAGGCGGCAAAAGCTGAATTTGACATTCTTCTAAAAAGTGGAATAGTGAGGCCAAGTAAATCTGCATGGGCGTCTCCTTTACACCTCGTGCCTAAGAAAACACCTGGAACATGGAGACCTTGTGGGGATTTCAGAGCCCTTAACAGCATAACAAAACAGGATAGATATCCCATTCCACACATTCAGAGCCTATCTCAACGCCTGCATAACTCTACCATATTCTCCAAGATTGACCTTCAAAAGGCTTATCACCAAATCCCCATTAGACCAGAAGATATAGAGAAAACAGCAGTCATCACTCCATTTGGTCTCTTCGAATTTTTATCTATGCCTTTTGGTTTAAAGAACGCGGGAGCTACATTTCAAAGAGTAATGGACTCCATCTTCAGAGACCTTCCCTTCGTGTTTACCTATTTAGACGATTGTCTCATTTTTTCTACATCCAAAACTGAACATGAAAATCATCTGAAACAAGTTTTTAAACTCCTCCAAGAAAATGGTTTTAAAATCTCTTTAGAAAAATGTGAATTTAACCAATCTTCACTCAATTTTCTCGGCTACACCGTGTCTTCAGAAGGCCTATGTCCTCCCAACGAAAAGAAAGAATCCATCTCAAGTTTTCCTCTACCGTGCGATTCAGCATCCCTACGAAGATACCTTGGGATGTTAGGATACTACAGAAGATTTATCCCTAATTTTGCCAAAATCGTCTTCCCATTATCTGAAAAAGCCAAGTTTCATCCCAAGGATAAATCTCTTGAATGGACTCCAGAAGAAGTGACAGCTTTTCAAGATACTAAGGAAGCTCTTCAAAATGCCCTAACACTCCCTTTCTCTTTACCTAATGTCTCACATTTACAACTGGTAACTGACAGCAGTCAGACTTCAATCGGAGCAGCATTACACCAGATGATTGATGGTCAACCTGTTCCCATTGACTTCTACAGCAAGAAGTTATCAGATCCCCAAAGAAGATATTCTGCTTTCGACA
>JABUQX010042171.1:30000-37500 GCA_015478945.1 Trachelipus rathkii
TTAGAGACAAGGAATCCCATTTAATGCCAGGAAAATTAAAATCACCCATTATGACTATACCTTTTTCTTTACTGTGGCATGCTGTCTCAATTTCTTTTACAATTTCTGAGTCTAATTCTTGACTCTGGCCAGGAGGTCTATAAAATGCCCCTATTCTACATGATTTATTGAACATAAGGGTATCTACCCATACCGATTCAATATCATGATTAGTTTTAAAGTCAGTCATTAATACAGATTGAATATTGCTTTTAATATAAAGTGCCACACCCCCACCCTTCTTTCCTCTACGCTGGTATAAATAAAGTGAATAACCGTCTATTTCATATTCCTGAACGGAGTCTCCATATAATTCTTCATTAACCCATGCCTCAGTTATGCAAATAATGTCAAGATTCTCATTTATGGTATAACTAATCAGCTCATCTTTTTTATTTCTAAGGCTATGAGCATTTGTGTAAAAGCATTTGATATTCGAAATGCTGCTATTTTTTTTGCTATCTTCCTTATTTGAGTCTGTAACAACACTAGTTTTATTTATATCACCACTATAACCGTTACCATTGCTATTATTTGTATCCCGATTTAGCCCATCACCCCCAACTTTACTTAGTTTTTTGCTAAACAAGTCTCCAAACTGGTGCTGAAAAGCCCAACACCTTTACGACTCAAGTGAACTCCATCCGCTGCAAAAAGATCCCTATCCAGAAACTCTCTCCACAAATCCAAAAACCTAATATTTTCTGAAAAACATAAATTCCTAATCCTTTCATTTACACCTAAAGCCCTACTCCCCCATTCCTGACCTGCACCTAACCTAGGTAAAATCCCAGAAATCGTGCACCTTCTTCCACTAGCTTTCATCTTCTGAATCAATCTCCTATAATCTGCTATTAATTCTTCTGACCTTCTATGTCCTATATCATTTGTACCCACATGCACAATCACATCTGAATCAACATTTGTAGAATCAATCTCTCTCTCTATCCTATCCACGATATCACTCACTCTGGCACCTGGATAACATACTCTCATTCGTTTCTTATTATTCTTACTTTGAAAAGTCCTATCTAGGTATCGTGTCATAGAGTCTCCAATTAGCAATGTATCAGTCTTCCCTTTAGAAAACTCAACATTACCATTGGCACTCTCTGATCCCTCCCCATCTGGAAGACAGTCGAACCTGTTACTGCAGGTAACAGGCTGATTGACTTTCGAGATCCTCATCTTTAAACTATTATTTCTAATTCCTGTAACTCTATATTTATCTGCAGACCTATTTTTAACTACTTTATCCTTTTCCCCCTCATCTTCCTGCCTAGGTGAATCACTATTCCTATCTACCCCTATATCCCGCTCCCTCCTCGCCTCGGCATCCCTACTAACTTTTTTCCTAACACTTCCCTCCTTTCTCAACTCAAATACTTCTTCTTTCAATCCATTTCATATTTTCACTCAGTCTTGCAATCTCCTTCCTTAACAACACATTCTCTGCATTCAAAACACAAGTAGGGCAGCTATTCACATATTCACCTCTTACAGTCCCACAGATATCACACAGAGCATACATACTTTATTTATTATTAGCTTACTAACCTGTACCTATTATTTTACCAACTACAGTTTAACTATCACCAAAGCCTAAAAAGAAATAAACTAATATCTTTAGAACAAGTTAAAAATTTTAACAAGCTTATATCTAGCTTAGCCTAGGCCAGGGATATATAAAAATTATAAGGTAGGCCTAACTTAGGCTATGGCTCAGGTAAACTTAATTTAATTTAAATTATCAAAAAAAAATTAATATAACAATTGTTAAAGACTGTAGTTAAATACAGAAAAACTATTTAATAAATAATTCAAATATACCTGCAAACACACAGTATACAGGAAATCTCTTAACTACTCTAGCTTAGGGTTAACCTATCAAACACTGAGTCCAATACTATCAAATTAACTTAGACTATGGCTCTGGTAAACTTAATTTAGTTTAAATTACCACAAAATTAATATAACAATTGTTGAAGACTATAGTTAAATGCAGAAAAACTATTTAATAATTCAAATAAACCTGCAAACACACAGTATACAGGAAATCTCTTACTACTCTAGCCTATTGTTAACCTATGAAACACTGACTGAGTCCAATACTCAACTAAATTAAATTAATAACAGAAATAATCACAATAATAAGTACACAAATTTCTAAAATACACAGTTAGATACACAACACTAATTTGTTAACTAAATTCACTTGCAAATACACAGATTATAGTAGTAAAATGGGAGCAAAAAATAAACACACCCTCACTTGCTGAAAGTTCTCCTAAATCATTATATATATATATATATATATATATATATATATATATTATATATATATATATATTATATATATATATATATATATATATATATATATATATATATATATATATAATATATATATATATATATATATATATATATATATATATATATATATATATATATATATATATATATATATATATATATATATATATATATATATATATATATATTATAATATATATATATATATATATATATATATATATATATATATATATATATATATATTATATATATAAACAATATTATATATATATATTAAAAAAATAAAAAAAAAAAAAAATAAAAATTAAAATAAATGGAAAGTAAACCCACCCTGACCCTTGCCTAACGCAATTCCCTCAGGTGGGCGCAGACGCGGGACTTAAATAGAGGAAGATTAAATATTGCGGGGAAAATAAAAGAAGGCAAGGAGTTCACAAAACAGATGTAATTATAGTAGACCTACTACTACTTCTAAAGAAGGAGGTACCACCAACGAGTGATCCTTGGGTCTCCAATATTCACACAATTTCATGAGAGAACAAGGCACCTCTTGTGTTACGAGGGCGACGCAATGGTGGAGAATGCGAGAGGTCAATTCTCGCGAGCACCTGCCGTTGTAATACCTATAGAAAAGAGATAGGGCACCTACGTCACGACACAGAGAAAGAATGTCAGGGGAGTCAGAGAGTATGGGGCAGTTTATAAGCCTATGTTAAAAAATATTTAAATTTTAATTTCTCTATAGTGAACAAAAAATTATGAATATATATATAACCAGTATATCAAAAAATATAAAATATAAATATATATATATATATATAATATATATATATACTATATATATATATATATATTATAATATATAATATATATATATATATATATATATATATATATAAATAAATATAATATATATTATATATATATATATATATTATATATGATATATATTTATATATATAATATAATATATATATATATATATATTATATATATATGTAATATTATATATATATATATATATATATATATAAATATATATATATATATTATATAATTATATATATAATACCGTATATATATATATATATAATAATATTATAATATATATATATATATATTAATATATATATATATATATATTATATATATATTATATATGTAGATATATATATTATATATATATTATATATATATATATATATATATATATATCGGGATATCCCTAGCGTACTCTCTATCTTAGAGTGGAGTGCTTGTTGAATGTGTTTAGCAGTGATTCCCACAGCCACCACCGCCTTCTTTCTACCTTCAATACACATACCACACATACTTACAAGCACATTCTTCAACATTTTCTTTTAAACATATTGAAAATTAAAACAAAAACTTGCTGTAAGATGCTTGAAGGTATGGCATTCAAAAAATGCCCCTCACCCCTCACCCCTCACCCTATCATTACCTGGGAGTTGATGGCCATTGGTGGTGGGGTCATTTTTATAATTTCCATTTTGTTATACACCACCTCTCTTCTTCTAGCTGTAACTTCTTTTTCTTGACGGAAGCTCAAGTTTTTTTTTGACACTCGGAAAGCAAATCCTAATCTGTTTCATTTTTACTGTCCTTCCCCTCAGTTTTCAGTCAAAGGTATTGTTGTGCCTTTGTACTCAACGACATTGTTTGTTCTTTTGTTTCTAATTTGATTCCACTTCCCTCCAGCTTATTTGTGTCTAGCAGCCATTTCTTTCATCATTTCTTTCAACGATTTTATTTCTTCTCTCTTTGAACCTAACACTAACAAAGAAAAAGGTCTTGACAGTATCTCTCCTGCAGTAAAAGGAGATTTTTTTTTATAAATGAAAACATGATCAATACGAAACTTTTAGAGCATGTTTTTTACACCTTTTTTATTTAGATCACATTTTTGTATACCTGACAGTTTTGACTCTGGGTACAGATGAAAATTTAGAAAGTAGTCATTACTTAAAGAGCTTTTCAGTAATCTCATTGAGTTTCTGATAAACGGGATAGTTTTGATGAGGAGATTTGGACTAAATTTATTCATCTCTGCATTATGGTTTGATCTGGTGTTCTATGTGGGTGTTACTATGGATCAAATTTCGCACATATAGGACTTAACAAAATGATGTACGTTGTGTAAGATATGTGTTTTGACATTCGAACATTTTACTTGTGCAGTGGGTGTTGCCGGAATAATCAAAAGTGTCAGCTATTAAAAATTAATCACAATATAATTTATCTATCGTCTAAGAAAAAAATCGAAGACAGAACATCGTTTGAGTTGTCTTCTTTTAGACGTTATGTCTATGCTCAGAATGAGGATAGGTAGCTCTTCCTGATGGGTCGCTTTGGGTCACTGAAGTATGAGTTGCAATGAGGTAACTAAAGGACAAGTCACCTGGGAGAGTGTTTGACGCGTCCAAACATCATACATTGACAGCATTTTTGTACATTCTCCCTACAAGAATAATGGCAGATAACGGACTAAAGATCTGGAAGAGCAGCAGAATTTGAAGAAAATTACTAAAGAATGCGAGATTTATTATGTTATTAAGTACGGAGTGGTTACAGTGAATTAAACATAATGTTTTAAAGGCATTATTGGTCCAAAGAAGTGGGACTTGGGTTGATTGCTTACAGAAAGTATGTTGATTAAAATAATACAAGTATGCTGAGCTCGGCAGGTCACGACCGAAAACTTATGAAACAGAGACGATTAGGGGCCTGATATTGATATCCCGGAAAGAAGAGCAGTAGGACAAATGAAAGGGAGGTCCATCCAATTAACTACTATGCCCGTAAGGGTGGAGTTAATGGGAAAACTGTTACTGTAGATTGAATCTTTAAAAGGAAGATTTTGTAAGAAAAATATCGATGGCCCATTCAACCGGAACCAAAGTAGTATCAGATGGAATGGCGCTCATGAATTGATGAATAGAAGTAAAAGGTCGAGGAAACAACTTTCCCATCTAGAAGTTTGGACTGACCACCCTTTGGTATTTGGTGGAACTAGTTCAGCAGAAAGAAAGATAGGGACAAGTATAGAGAATCTACAAGTATAAAAATATAGATTAGGTTGTTCAAGTCTCAAACTTAGTTAAGGTATGTAATAATGTATCAACTCATAGAGAAGAAACGACACGATTGGACTCGTTTAACCGTAGATGAAGACGAAAACATTCAAGTAAGTAACGCATTCGATTTTACAAAAGTTTAAGGAATCACTGTTCTCGCACGAAGCAGAGCTATTCTGGGAACTGGTTGGGGGAGGCGCATGAGGATTGGAGCGATAACAGCAGCAGCAGCCATACCACGCACATCCAACCATCGACCGTGTACAAAAGAATTGGGAAGTAGGCAAGATTGATAAAGTCAGAAGATTATAAGGCAAGCTTGTGACTTCTGAGACGCTATACACACACCGGATCAGAGGGATGATAAAATGAGAGGAGTTAAAGTAAGGAGATTCTAAATCAGTCCAAAGGAAATGAATGTCTTACACTAGTGACACAATAAAAAAATCGAAGAACAAATTCGGAAGAGTAATTCATTCAATAACGCACGCGATCAACAATGATCTGTATTAGATTTTTAAAATACACAAGAGAAAGGTTCTGCAGTATATGAGGAAGAAAAACAAAAATCTTATGATGGTACATCTCTGAAGGGGGATCGTGTGAATAAGTAACAATGCTAAAGAAATTACCAAAAATCAGAGAGGGTAAGTTGCGCAAAGAGATTCAAATGCTTATATATTGTTTTAAACTAAAAAAAATGATGGAAAAGGAGGAATTATTGATCATTTTCAGAATCCGGGATCATGAAGGTTTTTTAACAAGATTGGAATACGTCTGGACCAAGATGAATATTTTCTTAGAAGCAAGAGAAAAAATGATATGCCTTCCCCCTTTTTCGTGACATCTCTGAGAGAGGAGAGAGATGAGAAGAGAGAGAGAGAGAGAGAGAGAGAGAGAGAGAGAGAGAGAACGAGAGTGCGAGAGTGTAAATGGTAAATAAATGGAAAAAGACATGAGTGTTAAATCAGAAATTGCAACAAAGTAATAACCAGCATAAACAGACAAGCCCAAAATTAACAGTTATTTTTGGTTGCATAATATTTGTCCGGTAATACCATCGGATCTGTATTGTTGTACGTGCTCTTAGCGATTTGTTAAAGACAGTAGTGGCAAAAAATACTACACGTAGCGTTAGACTGCAACCTGAATATAATACCAGTTCAGTAGTTATTTTATTTAAAAAGTTTAAGTTTCATAGTCTCGTGAAACGGGAAAGAAAAGTTTAAGTTTTAAAAGTAGTTTTTTTTTTATCTAGTTCAAAACCTTTCTAGATTTAAGTACATGACAAGAGGAAACAATATATGTTTTAATAATAAAGAAATGTTGAAGGGTAATTGCTTGCATTTGCGAATGAATAGGTTTGAATTGGTAAGGGTGCTTAAGCTTCATGTTATATCCGGAAAATAGTCACGCATGAAATACAATCCGGTAGCTATGATTTGTTATTGTTTAATGATTATCTCGCGAAAAAAAATACTTCTTTCTTCTTCTTCTTCATTCTTCTTTTCTTCTTCTTTTCTTCTTCTTCTTCTTACTTCTTCTTCTTCTTCTTCTTCTTCTTCTTCCTCTTCTTCTTCTTCTTCTTCTTCTTCTTCTTCTTAATCTTCTTCTTCTTCTTCTTCTTCTTTTTCTTCATTATATTATTAATATATATTATATATATTATATATATATATATATTATTATATATATAATATATATATATATATAAATTATATATATAATAATATATTATATATATATATATATATATATATATATATATATATAACTACAGAATAAAAGCGTCTCAGTCACTGCCTTGATAATATATAGCTAAACTATGGATGAATCTTGATTGAAATCTAATAAGAAAATAAAACAAAATTATTTTATTTTTCATAGAATAAGAAAAGACTTTTCTGAATTTGTTAATTAAAACAAAAGTTGTTCTAAAGAAAATTCTTATCCTCAATTCCATCATTTCGTATAATTAAGCATGAATTATAGAATTTTAGTTTCTAATGGTTTTAATATTTATATTTAATATTTCATGCAATCATAT
>JABUQX010042171.1:42500-45000 GCA_015478945.1 Trachelipus rathkii
AGAGAATTGCTAAAAGCAATAACAATAAGGCATGAAATAAAAAATCAGGTGCATATTTTGGTTGAATATTTTTGTCCGGTATAATCGGAATCTGTAGTGTTGTAAAACGTTGGCTTTGCGATTGTGCAGGCAAAAAAATATCTAACACGTGCGTTACGACTCACCTGAATATAATACAGTTCAGTAGTTATTTTAATTAAAAAAGTATTAAGGTTCATAGTCCTCGTGAAAGGGAAAGTAAAGTTTAAGTTTTTAAAAGTATTTTTTTTATCTAGTTTCAAAACCTTCTAGATTTAAGTGCATGACAAGAGGAAACAGATATATGTTTAAATTAATAAGAGATGTAGTAAGGTAATTGCTTGGCATTTGCCTGAATGAATAGCTTGAATTGGGTAGGGTCTTAACATTCTATGTTATTATGGAAATCAGTAACTTCCCATTTCATGCTGTTATGATTGTTATGTTAATGATTACGAATATAAAATTCTTCTTCTTCTTATATATAATATATATTATATATTATTATATATATATATATATATATATATATAATATATATATATATTTATATATATATATAATATTAATATATATATATATAATATATATATAATATATGTATTATATATATATAATATATTATATATATATATATATATATATATATATATATTATATATAATATAATATAATATATATATATATATATATATATATATATATATATAATAATAATATATATATATATATATAATATATATATATATGTATATATAATAATATATATATATATATATATAGTATATATATATATAATTATATATATATATATATATATATATTATATATATATATATACATATATATATATATATTATATATATATATATATATATAATATATATATATTATATAATATATAATATATATAATATATATATAATATTATTATTATAGTATATTATATTAGTGATTGAATCGAATTACCGCAACCGCAACCGCACATATTTTGACAACCGCAACGCAGTTGTACTAGTCTACCAAGCACAATGCAACCGCAACCGCAGCTATAATGGTCTTCACAAAGCGCATTGCGGTTGGTCAGGAAGTTATTTTTTATAAATACTCCTTATGCTATCAAAAACTTGCGCCTTCTCTCTTTATTATATGGAAAAAACAAGGATTCGGTTTTGTATTTCCTCCTGAAATACTTCTAAGATAAGACAACTTACTAGTTCTGATTTTATACTAACTAATTGAAAAATATTTTACCCTATTGGAGATATTTGAAGAGATTGCTAAAATATTAAGCTTTCATTCGTCCAATATCACAAGTAAAACTTTTATTGTATCGTTAAAAACTCTTTACCTTACCTTAAATCGAGGCTGAAGAAGGAATTAAATCAGCTGTACAAACAATAAATTCAGAGTTAAAACTCAAAGATTTGATACTTTGGAAAGAAATTTCTTGTATTCCATCCGCAATGGACTCTAGTACTCGATATAGAAGGGAATTCGTTTATAACTTATGTTTGAAGGAAGTTAGAAAGATATAACAAAACAATGTAAGGAACTTTCTTCAGAAAATGGGGAAAGATATATCTATTAACAGACATCTTTAAAGAATTTAAACTGCAGATGAGCAACTCAACATCCAAGCCAAAAACTCTGTTTGAAACCATGAATTTTCATTTAATATCAGTACGTAATGACTGGGCAGAAATCAGATTTTAAATAAAAGTGTTTTGGATGGAATAGCAAAATATCAAAAAGAAAACAGGATTGTATTTCGAAATGATCCTTTAATGTGGTGAAGAGAGCGGACTAAATTCGATTGAGTTGAAGGTGTATAGGTTTAAAAGATATTTGCTATGCCCATCTAGTAGTATACCAAGCGAAACAACTTTTCACGTCCCTGGTTAATTTATAACTGAGAAAAGGATGAGATTAACAAGATGGAAATGCAGAAAATTGGATATTCCTTAAATCTCTCAATTACAAAACGCGAATAACTAAAGAAGCACTTTTAGCGGATGCCTTTCCAGTTTTCCACTGGGTGGAGGATGGGGATGAATAGTGTTTGCATTGTTGCATGAGTCTCGTTTCGCCCCTTGTAACTCGCCCTGCAAACAGTGACTAAAATTACACATTAAATCGACCAGAATTTTGAATTTCAAGGTAATATATAATATTAATAATAATAATAATAATAAAATAATAATAATCATAATAATATATAATAATAATAATAATAATAATAATAATAATAATATAATATAATAATAATAATAATAATAATAATAATAATATAATAATAATAATAATAATAATAATATAATTAATAATAATTAATTAATTAATTAATTAACAATATTAGTATAATAATAATATTTTATTATTATTATTATTAATTATTATTATTGGATATTATTATTATTATATTATTATTATATTATTATTATTATTTTACTATTATTATTATTGTCATGTCATAAAACCA
>JABUQX010042171.1:50000-52500 GCA_015478945.1 Trachelipus rathkii
ACAATTTGCTAAGTGTGACTGTAATTACGGTTCCAATGTGATCCTCCATGGGGCAAAAACATTCGCCGATGGTAAGGCAATTTGCAAACTAATGGTGTTCTTTGTAAAGGCAAAAGTACAGGACGGTCCAAAGTGACTGTACATGATGTGGACCGTATCAGGGCCTCGTTCCTTCATAGTCCTAAGAAATCCGTTCGGAGAGCAAGTCACGAACTACCCAGCAAAAACGACGGTGTTGGGAGGTTGGTTTAAGGAAACGTTACACATGCGTGCATACCGGTTGAGTTTGTACCAGTTTTTACATGCTTTAAAGCCCGACGACTATGCTCTACGGTTTACTTGGCTGTGCAGTGTTAGGTCGACGACGATGACCTTCTAGTGTGTAGTGTTTAGGCGATGAGTCCTACCTTTCCATCTCAGGGGTAAGTGAATGCCCATAAATGTTCGATCTGAGGTCTGAATTCCGCATGAAACTTGTAGAACACGAACGTGATTTCCCCAAAGTTAACTTTTTCGCGCCATATCCGACAGCCAGTTACAGACCTTTCTTTTTTACGCAGAAGCAACCGTACAGGGGTTGCTCTATCTCGATATGGTTACAACTAATGGTCTTTCCATAATTAATTAGAGGATGAAGCGGTAAACTTTATATGGCAGCAAGAGAGCTCCTCCACATTGGAGTCACATAGTGCAAGCGTGGTTGAACGACGTACTCCCAGATCGTTGGATTGGTTGGAATGGGCCAGACCACAGAGCTCTATATATCTGGCCCCCCCGGTCCCCGGACTTAACGCCATGCGATTTCTTCCCATGGGGCTGCCCAATGATATGCCAGAGTTGAAACGCAGAATTGGAACACGCCGTTGCGTCAATTACCGCCGGTATCTGTTAACCAATGTTGGGAGGAATTGTTGATTAGTCGCTGATGTGCCCTTATAACGCCAGGGGGCACATATTGAACATATGTAGGAAAAACTCTGTTCAATGACCTTCAATTTGATGTATGATATGCTGTTGATATTTTATATTACGCTGTTATAATAAAGCATTGAAACTAGGACATTCTTTTACGGACACCCGAGTAGTATATTATTATGTAAAATAAAGGATATGACCAACTTATATTTTAATACTAAATATGTATATTTTTTATAAATTACAAGGCTTGAGTCCTAGTTCTTATATTTTTCACTAGTCGCAAAAGAAGCATGGTTCAAAGTAGCTAACGAAAGAAGTTACTGACTCATTGAACTGCACGTCACCTATCTTTTTTTTCTTCTAGCGAATCAAAGAAATGAGATTACAGCAAAGAAAAACGTGCATTAACATTTTTAAACGGGATATCGTTTTAAGAATAAATACACATTTTGAGTCCATTGGAGATGAGCGTTTAGGAAATTTTGGAAAAAAAAGTTTGTTATTTTCGAAATCGAATCTAATACAATTTAAAAACTGATAAGAAAATATTTTATAAACTCGTAAATCAAGTTAACGGTTAAACGGATGTAGGAAAAAATTTTAACTCGTTAATAGTCCGTTTCACTTCTTTCGAAATTAACGAAAGCGGTTAAAAGTTAACGAAAAAAATTAACGAGTTAATTAACGGATTAACGCTTTAACGCGTTAATGCCCACTTTGTATATATATATATATAATATATATATTATATATAATATAATATAATATATATATTATATATATATATATATATATATATATATATATATATATATATATATATATATATATATATATAAAGAGGATGACAAAAGCAGGATAAAAATTCATAGTTTTATTAATTCAACGTTTCGAACCATACCATGGCTCATCATCAGGATACTGAAAGGGCATATATAATAATATTGAATAGAAATTTAAAATAAAAACAAATAAAAATAAAAATAAAAATAACAATGAAAATGCGAAATAAAAGATATATAGATGACTGCTTTCTAATCTTTCATAATAAATCCCAATCTGACCTCTTTTTTAACTACTTAAACTCTAGACACCCTAACATCCAATTCACCAGACAGGATGAACAAAATAATTCCCTCCCCTTTCTGGACGTCCTAGTCCACCACAACTCTAATGGCTTTACTACTTCAGTCTATCGTAAACCCACCTCTTCACGCCTTGGCACGAATTTCCTTAGCTCTTCTCCCTTTAAACTCATTTCTAACTCAATCACTATCTATCTCCATCGTGCTTACCAGATCTGCTCAACTTGGCATTATTTCCACCTTGAAATAGTCTACCTTAAATCCTTTTTTAGCTTTAACTATTTCCCTCATTACCTTATTGATTCCTCTATACATAACTTTCTTTGGCATATCTTTAGACCTAAAACCCCCACCCCTACGGTTCCTAAATTACCAGTCTACCTCAACATCCCTTTTGTCGGTTCCTCCCACCCATCTTTAATCTTTGACCTTCATAAACTCCTCCTGAATTTCTTCCCCCAAATCCAACCTCATCTTGTTGCTATTAATCCCCTATC
>JABUQX010042172.1:5000-10000 GCA_015478945.1 Trachelipus rathkii
CTTTCTTGAGCGTCGAAATGGAGTATCCTTATCTCTATATGACCGCGTTTTCATGTGATTGGTCGAGAATTATTTTATCGCTTTTTGGTTTAAAGGTATGTAAAAACATGTTTTTTCATATCCTAAGCCTTACCTGTGATTGGATGAAAATTAACTTATTTCTTTAAACTTGTATTTGAGCAGGTGTGTTTTATTATCTTTTAGACCCAAACCTTTTAAAATCATAGTCCCGTTTTAGGGCCGCCTTGTTTTTTTTTAAAAAGGCGGGGGTTGGGGCAAACCCAAAAAGTTTTCTTTTCGTTCCATCCAACTATGATATTCCAACTAAAACTATTTTATTTTTAAACTAAGTGTATATCATATTTATAATAAATACTTACATGAGGAATAATTATTAATTTACACTAAGAATAGATAATAATTAATTCACTAGATTTATAGTAGATCACGTGAAGCAAAACGCAAGAGCGCCCGCAAGCGCGCACCCGGTGTGGAACAGCCGCATGACCGCGGCGTAATATTACTACGCGGTCGCGAAAATATGGAGCGTTGTTATTTCAAAGTGGTAGGGCCTACATCCTAGAGGATGATATCTTTTGGACACGTCCCATTCAGTAATGTATAATATTAGTTTGTGTACTGTATCAAGGTATATATTATAACATATTTCAAAGCGCATAGTTTTTTATTTAAAATCCTGTATATTCAGTGTTTATTACAACCATGTGAAGATATTCTCGATGGTTACCGAATGCAACAACAGCTGATATAGAAGAGGTATGAACTTACATACTTCGATGTAATTTTGAAGTATAAAAATATGATACCAATACTGGAAGTCCATAAAGAGAAATTACGGTTTGTACAAGGAGGGGAAGTTTATTATGCATGTAAACGCATTGTGTATTTAACTAATATAGTAATATAGTAATTTGTGTAATAATATTTTAGAATAAAAAACTTTTTCATAACTTATACATAGAGAAGATTAATAAAACCGTAAAGACATACCTTGAAAAGGGAGGATATGGACAACCTCTATACATTAACTCTACGTCATATGTAGGTGTGTAGCTTTAAGGCTTGTAAACTTGTTTTACATTCCTTAAGTAATAAGATCTTTAAGGCATACCACAAAGAGGAGCATGGCCAGCGTCACATCCGGAGTATTGGGTGTCCATTTCGGGCCAAAGGAATTGCCATCGTTCAGCAGAACGAATGCCAGTAAGCACATGCAAAACGAAAATGTTCTTTCAAAGACTTGCCAGCCACTACACTGTTCTCATTACCAACGAAAAGGTGTTTTTCAATTAAGAAAAATTAAAAAATGTTCAAGTAAGAAATAAAAATGGCGACTCATATATAGGAAACGGTATATTTGAAAAAAAATGAATGTAATCCGAAAAGTGTTACAACTGCATATGCATAAAGAAAATAATTTTGCGACCGCGATAGTAATATTACGCCGGCGGGTTTATGCGGCTGGTTCCGGCACCGGGTCGCGCTTGCGGGCGCTCTTGCGTTTTTGCTTCACGTGATCTACTATTAATCTAGTGAATTAATTATTATCTATTTTAGTGAAAATGTATAATTATGTGCTCAATGTAAGTATTTTTATCTCTATCGGTATACACTTAGTAAAAAATAAAAACTTTTAATAAAACTCAGATAACTTGTGCACCACTTAACAGCTAAAACCGACTTGATTTAAATGAGTTTTGGGATCTAAAGAGATTAATAAAACACAGCCTGCTCAAAATATCAAGTTTAAAGAAGCTAAGCTAATTTTCATCCAATCACAGGTAAAGGGCTTAAGGAATGAAAAAACATGTTTTTCATACCTTAAAACCAAAAAAAAAGGCGATAAAGATAATTCTCGAACCAATCACATGCGGCGGTCATATGGGAAGAGAATTGACTCCATCCATATCCAAGAAAGGAAAGCATTCTTTTACCTGCTTTAAAAGACTTCTTACCGATCCCAGCATGTTTTCAGTTTGAAATATAATTTATAAAAATATAGTAAATTGATTCTTTCTATACTGGAATTTCCTTTTGACCTGGTATTAGGCTTTAATCAGCCGCGGGGTAAAAAAAAGGCTTATCCTAAATTTAGGCCTAATTTAAGGCAACGCAGTTATTCACCACATTTTACAGAAAGAGATCAGTTTGAAATATATTTTGACCTGGTTTTAGGCCTAAATCGCCCTGTGGTGCAATAACTACGTTATTCCTAAATTTAGGCCTAAAGTAGTGTATTTACACATTTTACAGAGAGAGGTCAGTTTCGTTTCTGTAAGGAGTGCGCGTTGTTTTGTTTTCTCGTGTTGGATTGTCAATATACATAGATAATAATAAAGAAAAATCCGAATTAATTAAAAAAAACTTTGAAATAATATTTTTAGTTAACATTGAGCCGAATAATATAAATGTAAGTGAATAATTGTTATTTTTAAATAAAAAACCTAGAATGGATTTTAATAAAATACATGTTATGTTAAAAGAGAGAAGAACTTATTTTTGTTATTTTATACTTATTAAATATGTTAAAGATGATGTAAAGCAGTAAGTCAATAGAACAAAACGTTAGCTAGCTTGGTGTAAGAGGGGTGCTAAGGAGGCTTGCCTTGACTGATTTAAACTGATTTATTGGCATTAGGCGTACGTAAAATATATGTTTTTAATAAAATTTCATAAAATTTTTGTAAAAATTATTTTAAAACTTGATAGTTATAAAATTTATAAACGAAAAGTATTATCAGTTAATAAATAATTCTATGTTCAAAAGATAATGATTGATTTATTATAGACGTTTTAAGAAAAACTTTGAAATAATTTTTAGTTATAATTGAATGGTAATATAAATGTACGTGTTTTAAATTAAAACATAAATGTTTTAAATAAATTATACGTTATGGTTCATACAAAAAGAAACTTATTTGATATGTTTACAAGGGTTGCGCAGCGGCGTGTGTGTGTGTGTGTGTGTGAGTGTGTGTGTGTGTATGTGTGTGAAAGTGTGTGTGTGTGTGATGTGTGTGTGTGTGTGTGTGTGTGTGTGTGTGTGTGTTAAATATAAATAACAATAGGCGTGAAGTAAATAACACTAAGTATAATGATAAAAATAATAAATAAAAAGAAAAATTGAAACAATATGCAAATAAAATAAATTAAAAATAAAATAATAAAAATAAAAATAAAATAATAAAATAATAAAAATAAATAAAAAGTATTAAAACAAAATAAAAAACATAATGTTATAAATATATGAGTAAAACATATGAGTTAAACAGTAAAACATATGAGTTTAAAGAGCAGTAAAGCAGTTAAACAAAAGCCTACTAATCCCTTTGGTTGCTAGGCAACAGCGTTATTGATTTACTGATTTTTTGCTGCTTTAAGGTGTGGAATTTTTGTAATATATATGAGTTAAAGCAGTATAAATTATGAGTTAAAGCAGTAAAAGCAGTAAACAGAAAGCCCTGACTAATCCCGTTGTTGCTGGAGGTAAACACGCTCTATTGATTTAGCTGATTTTACTGCTTTAAGGTATGTAAATGGTTGAAGAGCTATGGGTTAGAGCAGTAAAATCAATATGATTTAGAAGCCAACAAAGCAGGATATCGTAAGGGTAGAGATTCGTTTGTTGCTAAGTAACACCTCTATTGATTTTACTGATTTACTGCTTTTAAGGTATGTAATGTTAATAAAATCATGAGTTAAAGCGTAAACATTGAAGTTAAGCAGTAAAAGCAGTAAAAACAAAGCAATACTAATCCCTTTTGTGCTAGGTAACACCTCTATTGAATTTACTGATTTACTGCTTAAGGTCTGTAAAGTATATGTTTTTAAATAAATTGAAGTTTTAAATATAATTCTTTGGTAAATTGGAATAAGATCAAAGAGGGCAGCCATGGCATCCATCAATTTTTAAAAATTTATAATAAAAAGTATTAAGTAAAAAAATATAAAAAAAAAAATAATGTTAATAAATATAGGAGTTAAAGCAAGTAACCAGCAAAAGCAGTAAAACATAAGCCTTACTATTCCCTCTGTTGCTGAGGCAATTGAGCTATTGATTTCCTGTTTAACAGCTTAAGGGTTGTATGTAAATGTTTTTTAATAAAAAAATGTTTAAGTAATGAAGTAAAAATGAAATGACTCCATAGCATATATTGAAAAGAAATTTTTTGAATAGTTTAACATTGATATCACAACTATGAAATGTGGTGTTAATAATAATAAATAGGTCTGTATGAGTTTACAGTTTAGGATCGCGAACATATGTTTTTAATAAAAATGTTAAGTTATGGAATAAAAATGAATGACTCATAGTATATATATTTTTCATTCGCACTGGAATATTGCGCCTGCGGGGCGCACGCGGCGGGCGGGAACGCGGGAAATATTGCGCCTGCCGGGCGCACGCCGGAGGCGGGAACGCGGAAATAAATTGCGCCTGCGGCCGCAGCGGCGGGCGGGAAAACGCGGCGGTCGGATGCCTTCGTGCGGAGGGCGCAATGCTGGCGCCCCTGGTGGTCAGCTTATGACTTATGGGAAGACATTAATATTAAAACAGGTCTGTTCTTTTGATGTAGGGTAGGGCCAAGAATTAAGAACAGAAGTCTAGGAAATGCATCAAAGATGAGTCATCAAGGATGAGGCATCAAAAAGCTGAGGTATCAAAAGTTGAGGCAACAAAATTGAGCCATCAAAGTTGAGGCATGCAAGTGTATCTGTGTGTGTGAGTGTAAGTGTATATGGGCTAGTGTAAGTGTCTATGGCGAGTGTAAGTGCGTATAAGGTGTCATAGTGTGTATGTATTTAGTGTAAGTGTCTATGGTGAGTGTTAGTGTGTATAAGTGGTCTATGGCCGGTGTAGGGTGGGTGGGTGGTGTCAGCGTAAGTGTAAGTGTGGTATAAGTGTCTATAACTGTGGTGTAGATGTGTGTGTATATGTGTGTGGTGAGTGTGTGTGTGTGTGGTGTGTGTGGTGTAAG
>JABUQX010042172.1:17500-20963 GCA_015478945.1 Trachelipus rathkii
GAACTACAAAATACTACCTATAAACTAAATATAATCTAACACTAAGAACTACAAAATTCTACCTATAATCTATCTATAATCTACCTTTAAAAATTACAAAATACTGTCTATATCTAACTATAATCTACTTACAATCTGCTTCTAGAAACTATGAAATACTACCTATAATCTACCTTTAATAACTTAAAAATACTACGTATAATCTACCTACAATAATACCTCTAGTAACTACGAAATACTCCCTATAGTACTGTTAAAGGTAACCTAAATAATAATTTTGTTCACCTATTCTACTGTATCAATTTTATTATAAAAATTCTTCATTAACTTTTTAAAATTAAAATTTTTGGGTGAGCGCTATAGCGTAGCCCCATTTTATTTAACTATTATTATTATTATATTATTATTATTATTATTATTATTATTATTATTATTATTATTATTATTATTATTATTATTATTATTATTATTATTATTATATCTTGCACGTGTTCCATTTTCATAAAAGATTTTCTTTTTATATTATTTTTACTTTTATTTTTTTTTTTTTCAAGACAATTTTTCTTTTTGTATTTTTTGTATTTTCTTTTCTTATTCAAAATCGTTCAAAATAGTTCAAAATAGTTCAAAGTGTCCGATGGCCAATAAATTTTAATGTAGAAAAGAAATCTTTTCGTTCCAGGTAATTGATAATATTTCATTTCTTTTCATTGTACTTAAAATATTGTATCAAATTTCTTGGCTTCTCATTGGTCAGATTCTTCTAACCATTTGTAACGTCATTTTTCATTGGACACTCAAATGAGTCTTTTCTTATAGATAACTATTTTCCGATTGATTATTATAATTGTAAGTTCAGCCTATATTGATGTTATTGAGTAACTTTAGTGAAGGGAGAGTTCAATCTCTCTCCTTATATTATAAGATTAGTTATAAGATTAAAAATAAAAGAAAGTTATAAGATAAAATAAAAATGAAGCTATAAGCTAATGATAAAGGAGATTATATAAGAAAAAAAAGATGAAGAAATTTATAAGATAAAATAAAAAGGTGTTTTTTAAGATTAAGATAAAAGTTACAAGATAAAAGATGAAAGATAAAATGAGGAAAACAAAAGATGAAGAAATTTATAAGATAAAATATAAAGGGACTTTTAAGAGTAAGATAAAGGTTGCAAGATAAAAGATGAGAAATAAAATGAGTTAAATAAAAAGGAAATAAAATAAATGATAAAGTTATTTAAAAATAAAAGAATTTGTAAGCTTTTAAACCTGAAATTTAAATTTTCACTCAAATCTTAGGAAAACTTACCTCAAAATTTTCACACAAACTTAAATTACCATTATCTCCCCCACCTCTTCTTCAACCCCCACCTCTTCCTCAACCCCTACCTTTTCCTCAACCCCCTCCATTAAGATAAGGATGTAAACATTCATATTTCGTATCAAAACAGTTATTATGAGAGCTCCATGAAGCAATTTCTAAGGACTGATTAAAGGTCATCACTATAAGGTCTTGAAAATTTTGTAGATATTTCCATTCCGAAATGATTCTCATTTCAAAACTCTGTCACACTTTAAAAGAAAATAAAATAAAGTTTTTCTCTTCAGTTTTCGTGTTCGTATAGGAACGAGAACGACGATTTAACTAACTATATATATATATATATATTATATATAATCTATATAAATATATATCTTATATTATAATAAATATATATTATATTATATATATATATAATATATATATATATATATATATATATATATATATAATATATATAATATATATATATCACTAATATATTTTATGCAAGCAAGAAAAAAAAACCCCTACTTATACTCTAAACATTAGCCAATGTATTTAAAACATTAAAGCCGTAAAACAATAAATCGAAGTAACTAAGAAATTAAAACGAGAAATTAAAGCCTACATGTAGTTCGTATTAGAATTTCATGTCTTTTTTTGCTTTTACATTTCCTTGAATAAGGACCCCCAGGTATAGGGGTCGAAAGCTTGATCACTTATCTTAATCTTAGCCTCTCATCTTACCTCCTTTGTTACTTCGTTTTACCGTTAAAGTTCCTTTATGCGTAATCTACGCAATTCAATAATATGACCGACATATAAACAATTTACATCAATAATTTACTGGTCAAAATTTTACATACTGAAGTAAGTTTTAATAAGGATATACATGTAAATGTATATATATATATGTATATGTATAACTTCCCTATTTTCCGTAATGAAAATAATACTAATCGTTAACCTAACATGCATTGCTGTCTCTGAAATGTGCTGAAATGTGTTGAATGTAGTTACGAATGTAATTATAGACGAAGTATAAAATTACACATGCTTACTCATCCCGGTTACTGTTAATTCAGCGAAGCGGAGTCCAGTTTTCGAATCCCGCTGATGGAGAGTAAAATCTCCTTTGACTCATTTCATTATGACTTAAATGAGTCAAAGCAGATTTTACTCTACATCAGTGGGATTCGAACACTGGACTCCGCGTCGCTGAGTTAACATGTAACCGTCGCTATCCACTAGGCCATCCACGCTCCCAAAAAAAACGTTTCAAGCGTAGCTTTTAAAGGTACCGGTTTTCTCATCCCATAATTGCTGAGTACTCAAAGGCCAGCCCCCAAAGACTTAAATGAGTCAAAGGAGATTTTACTCTCTATCAGCGGGATTCGAACACTGGACTCCGCGTCGCTGTTAACATTGACTTAAATGAGTCAAAGGAGATTTTACTCTCCATCAGCGGGATTCGAACACTGGAACTCTGCGTTGCTGAGGGCCCAGCCCGTGAGTGGTGGTAATCTATAAAAAAGAAAAAAAAAACACTTGAAAGAAATAAAATGCATCTATTTCTTCCTTTTCGCAATTATAAGCGAGTATGCCTAACACTTATGCATTTGAAAATTAATCTGTACTTTAAAAGGTTATGAATCATCGTACTCACGTGTCTTTTATACTGGTAACTATCATAGTGACGTGTTGTTTAACTTGTGACTACCTGACCGATGTTTTTATTCAAGTTATTACCATAGTAAAATTTCTTTTGTACTGATAACTGCCAGAATGATGGGACCTTTTTACTAACAACTACCTCAGGAGATGAAGTAGGAATTGAAACTAAACTATTTATAGTATACAATATATATATAGTAGTACAAGAGGATACAAGTTCCTATGCTAAACATATTAAAATATCTATGAAGCATCAGAAGGCGTTTAATTCAAAATTAAAATTTTTTGAAACTTTGATTGCGAACCTCAATAAGATCTCAATCGTTTGCTCGTTTTCTCGTTTGCTCATCACTTTCCTAATAATTTTCACTATATTTAGTGTATGTACAAATGCATAAAGTCAATATGAGTGATCTTTGTGAAGTTTATGTTGCTAAGGAAAGTGAAAATACGTATCAACAAATGTGGATAAAATACTGCGTTT
>JABUQX010042173.1:0-27500 GCA_015478945.1 Trachelipus rathkii
ACAAAGTCTTTGTTAAGTTGAGGTAGCGAAAGTGAACGGAAGAATATTGATTGGAGAGGAGTTAAAAGGTTAACGGAGGGGAGAATGGAAGAACAAGGAGGAATTTAGGGAGGGAAGAGGGGGTGTGGACCAAGTGTTCAACTAAAGATGCTTGTGTAGAAAAGTATTGAGAGGAAGGGAAAGTGTAATGGAATGTTTTTTTAGATTTGAGAAAGCATAATGATAGTAGGAATAGTGGGTTGATGACGTGTGGTAGGTGTATGTTGGAGGAAATTGGTGGTGGGGTATTCTGGCGCGAAGGTATTTATAAGTCAAACATTTGCTTTTTAGGGAGGAAGTTAACGGAAGGAGTAGATAGAATGTTAATGATGATGGTTTATGAGGGGAGAGTGTGAGATTTTGGGACGTAGTTGGCTGGATTTTGAGGAGGGGTGTGTATGTCGAATGGTATAATACTAAATTGTTATTTAGTAGAGAGTGAGTTGCTGAGGAAAGGTATAGGTGATTGAGGGAGGGGAGGGTAGGTGGAATTTGAATGAAATGGTAGAATTGAGATAGTATGATGAAGAAATGACATGAACTGGGTTTTTCGAGATGTATAACTAGAGCACATATGTGGAAAGAACTGACGTAAGGAGCTGAGGTATTATGGTGAGTGGATGATGTAGTAAAAGTTGTGGACTAAAGGGCTTATAAATAAATACAGTAAGAGTAATATAGTGTTAGTTAGAGTTTGAGGATGAGGAATAGTGATGTGAGGTTGGATCAAATGGGTTAATTTAGTGGGTAGTATTGTGGAAAGAAGTAAGAATTTTTAGATTTTGAGTGTGGAGTTGGTTAATGGGGGTGAGAGTGAGATAAGAAGAATGAACTATAAGATAATCAAAGGTTATAATGTGTTGTTCATTGAATATGTGAGTGGTACTAGAAAATTTTGAAAGGGGACTATCACAGAGTTATCGAATAATAGGCTATCGAAAAAATTGTGGTCGAAAATAGATGGGAAGTGTTGTTATTGGTGTGTAAAACTGTAGGGTGCGTTGAATGCTAGGTCCAGGAAAGATTGGAAGTAATTGAGATGAAGGGGTTGAGAGCGGTTTGTGGGGTTTAGCCAGAATTGTGAGGGATTAGGATGGGTGTGAGTGTGGATGAGGTGTGATTGGAGAAGGGCTCTTGGTGAAGAACGATAAGGTGGACTGGTTAAAGATGTATGGTTGTTGGCATTTTAGTGAGATATAAGAGGAAGAAGTGTGTTAGAAAGAGTATTTGGGAGATCGGAGGGGATTAGTAAGAGAATAAGGTGGGATGACAATAGGTGTGATGTGTATTGATGGATGGAATAAGGAGAGATGAGGAGGAGGATGGGTGAGGAAGACGGGGTGAGAGTTGCGAGGGAATGAGGGGAGTGGAGGAGGTGGTGAGGCGAAGAGGGGGGGGTGAATGGGGAGGCGTAGCGCACGCATACCTGCTCAAGCGGCCGGACAGAAAGGGTATAGTGATCAATAGAATAATTAAATATATTAATGCATAATATATTATATAGTTTATAGTTACACTAAACGAGGTGATATCTAAACAAGTATGTATTATATTATAATATATTAATAAATAATTATAATTAATTATTTATTAATCATTTATACATATAATATATAATATTATATACGATTTAATATATATTTATTATTTTTTTTTTACCTTAAAAATTAGTAGTTATATAGTCATATATATTTTAAACAGTTTATTCACCACCGGCTCACGATGCAAAAGCCCCTATTGCAATGGAGGGTGTTAAACGCAAGCAAATCAATAACGTGCAAATTTAGCAGAATGAGCACAGACGCGGGCTTTTAAAAGTGAGGGAGATTTAATTGAGTAAGGAAACACAGAAGATGGAGAAAAATTCCAGAACAGAGGTGGCAGGAAAGAGTGAAGCCCCCTTGTGAACCAACTTGGAGTTACCAACATCAATCACAAAGACTATTGCCTGACACGTGCAAACCCCTTGTGCTAACAGGGCGTCTTAAAAGGAGGCGCAGCGGAGTGAAAGTGTTCTGTCGAGACCTGTCCGCTACGGTCCCATATAGAAAAATAGAGATAGTCACAACTTTCGCGCCGCAAATAGAATAGCGATCAAGTGAACTAGAAAGTACATGGCATTTATATATAGTTTTTAGTGTTTATAACACTTCGTGACCTCTTATTCTCAAAGACTCGGTTGAAACCTGAGCCTCCTCCTAGTATATTTAAGCAGTACTATCATTACAATGGAGTGTGACTTGTATATACTTGGAGTAACTGTGTTGATAAGAGGTTTTCTCACAGTCTTATAAAGAAACTCCCATTTTTTTGAGTTCCGGCACTTTATTGCAATTGATATTGTTTGTGATTTGAGGTTTCCAAGACAGTTTTTTTTTTTTTTGTTCTTTTTAAGGCAAGGATGGTTTATATTTGTCACAGGAAGTGACCGAGAGAACCGTTGAAGAGATAGGAAAAATTAGAAGGTGTTTGAGGGAAATTTGTAGAAGTGGGTTTTTAAAGTGAATTTCACAAGGTGCGACGACCCCCACGAATGAAATCTTCCGTATCAGCGAGAAATGAATCGGAAAAATTAAGACGAAATGCAATTTTAGAAGTAAAAAGGTCGCAGAAATTGAAATGAGTCTGAAGATGAAGGGTGAGTCTCTCGTCATTATAGTGGATAGAGTAGATTGTCAGACGAAATGTCATTAATTGAAAGGCAGAATAAAGTAGTAGATTATATTCTAGAACCCTGAGTACACATATTACAGAAAAGGAAGAAGATTTTTAGCAATCATTTTAATTAATATATTTATTATATCTATTATATATTATATATATAATATATATATCATTTATATATATTAATTTATATTTTATTATTATTATAATTATATTTTATATATCCTCAAGCTGATATTGGGTATTATTATTATTAAAATGCTATTTAATATATATTATTTTAATTATATATATATATATATAGTAAAGATATATAAATGAATGACGTAAATTGTTCAATAAAAATAATTTTTACTTCTGACTCTGAAAAGTGCTTCATAAACTACTTCAATTATATTTATTACAGGAGGAAGAAGCCTATCAGAATTAGTTTTATGAATGTTCTCGTAGCTGCACATATATATCAAGTCGAGGATAATTTATAATTATTTATGGTATTGTTAAAGATTAAATTAATAAAAATTATTATGAAAGAATTTATGATTATTATTAATTTTTATTATTCAATACTTATATTAAAATATTGTAAATGTTATAATTGCTTCTTGACTGAGTCCATTTCACACACCGCGTTCAGCATTAAAATGATATAAATTCCCTTAATTTCAGACAATTTTAATAGGTAAACAAGTAAACCGCAGCATTTTCTGGTGTCTAAAATATTGTTTTCGAGTGTTTTTTTTGTCTGTAGTCATTTTTTCAGAATTTCAATTTTTTCATAAACCTCTTCGTTACTACATATTTCTTTCAAACTATTACAGTTATTGCAACAAGCTTTTACTTTGAAATATTTTATTGATTTTTTTATTAAAACTATTTAAACGAATATAAATTTTTTTATTTTTTTAAATTTGTGTCTCAGCATGAAGTCAAATTGACTCTTCCAATTCCATCATTTGGTTTTTATAAAAAATGCGATATTTCTCTGGCCTGGATCTAGATGAATTAGTTAGGTGTCATATTGACAGTCTTTGAGTATTGCAACAATATTTAAATATAAATTATATTTCCTTTGTATAGTGGATTTTTGAGTGTTCTTTGGACAAATTTTTTCAACATAAATTATTTTTGAAATTTGAAATTTTATTTTGTGAGTTGTACAAAGCAATTATTTAAGTAAAAAAATGCATCTTGCCGGCTATACAAGCCTGAAAATTGATACTGACGGACTCCACTATTAATATCAAATATTCACTTTCCAAAAATATGTTTGTTTTTGGAAAACGTGATATTATTCTACTTATCCCATCAACATCAATTTTCGGAGCTTATATAGTCGCAAGATGGATCTTTTTACTAGATAATTTTTTGTATACTCAAAGAAATAATTAAAAATTTTTCCCAAACTTTACTACATATCTTTGAATTTCAATCAGATGAATGAGAAGAAAAAAGTTAAAGTAATTTTTATTTTCCAAACCAAGTGGATTTGAATTTTGACATTGCTGTAGCAAAATTTAAAATCAAAAACTACTCTTTGCATTTTGTAGGTAATGCCAGTCTATGCATATGTTCAAGTGAATCATTTCGTAAGAAAGATTGTAGTAAGTTGAAGCCCAAAATGTCTAAAACATAGTTTTATAGAAAGAAATTCAAAAGATAGAACTACAGAACACAGAAAACACTCGAAACGACGTTAAAGAGTTCAGAAAAGATAAATATTTGCTTCTTTTCCCATCAAATTTGGATGAAGATTAAGAATTTTATGTTCCGATTTGGGGGTGAAACATGCGCAATCAGCCGAACAAATATGGACCAGTGCCTTTATTGAAGTATATATTATATATATATATATAATAAATATATTATTAGTATATATATTATTATAGATATATAATATATATAATAATAATATATTATAATATAATATATATATTAATAATATAGCTTATAATATTATATATAAAATATAATATATATAATAAATTGTGTATCGAATAAAAAAAAAACGAAAAAAATTCTGGAATTTACGGCCTATAGTATATATATATAGTATATATTATTATAATTATCTATATATATATATATTATATATATCTATTAATAATATATATACGTATATTATTTTTACATATAACAATAAATTATTATCAATAATTTATTGTAGAAATATATTAAAATATTTATTAGTTGGCTATCAATTAAGTGATATTAGTATATTTAATATATGAAGTAATATTTATATTTAAATTAAGGATTATTTTTATCTATTATATTATTAATCATTTGTTTCTATATATTCAAGCATATATTCACCCATCTTTTTTCTCTCTCAGGGGGGGACTTAGTGTTTGTAATGGTACGGTAGCAGATTGGGGAAACAAGAAAGTAGTAGAAAATATGACGAAAGTCGAAAGAGCCAGTCTTTCAGACCTATATAACTTTAGTGAGAGCTTCTGGTGTCGCATCATTATAACAACTCTAGAGCTTCAGGGACTTTGCGGAGGACTCACCAGGTCGTCTTCTCGCCTAATGTAATGGGTTACCTTAGCCGCCAGGTGGGCTACAAACATGATCCTCACAAAACTACGCATTACTTCTATTTTGACACCTTTTTCTCGCCTCTGCAAACTGCACAACTATCTCAGGCATCAATTACTAGACTCAAAGCACTTGCTTCGGTCTCCCAGACCGGTCATTCGCCAGCAACACTCACTCACATAGCGTTGCTGTACTCAGCCGAACATCAAATCATCCTTTTCAGAGGGGAAAACAAAATCTCCTTCTGCTAAGCGATAACTTATTCATTGATTCTATTATTCCTTTATTCACCACACAGACTCTCTCTATTACGTTAATCCTTATTTTGCCAATTCTTCCACGACCTAACAGCCCCTAAAATTGTTCCATCTGAAAAGATTGTTACTTAAGTCTTTGTCGTCTCTTTTCCACACCAGGCACACACTAATAAGCTTCACACAGATAACAAAATACCCTCATATATATAATATATATATTCAGCTATATAAAATATATTACTATATAATACTATAGAATAAAATATAATATAATATATATATATATATATTAATATACTAATATATATAGTATATGTTATATATATATAAATTTAGTGAACCTATATATATATATAGTATATATATATATAGATGAACTTTTCAACAACTATATATTAATATATAAATTTCCAGAGGTGAGTCTGGGATCGTAGTGGGGAGTCATAATTTCAAAGGCCGGGAGTCGGAGTCGAGTCGGGTAGCTTTTTTGAAGAGGTGGATCGGAGTCGGAGTGTCGCAGGATTTATTATGATAATCTCTGAGTTCCATTGATTAAGCTATTAAAGTGATATTTATACATTGTTATTTGTATAAGTTTTGCTTAAAAAAGAATTTGTACAAGGGAGAAAGAGAACATACCTTATCGTTTTTAGACTTTATTAATTATACTTGGGTGAAGGACTTACCAGAGGCTAAGAAGAGGTGGAATAAGGTGCTGTGCGTTAGGGGAACGAGGATAAATAGAGAGAAGACAGTGATGTATGATGATTAGCTCAGAGAAAGGAGAGACAGTGGATATATAGAAGAAACTAGCCTTAAACAAGTGATAAGTATAAATATTAGGGCGTCACGTCAAGCGAACAAAGAAGTCAATGATGTATGAGTGGGTGAGAAGGTGAGAGCTCTTCAGCTAACGTTGGTTATTTTACCCACTATTTGAAGAAAAAGATTAACACTCATGAGAAATAGTAGATAGACAAGGAGATGAGACAAGCTTAGAAAATATGTGGATTGTTTGGGCATGAACACTGAAAAAAGAACAAGATAGTGGAGAGAGAATGGTTGAGAATTATTAAGGGGTGGAGACTTTGGAGAAGATAGAATGAGGAGTAAAACAGTGATAGAATTAGTGTGTGGTCCGTGTTGTAAGATGGTACGTATAATAGGGGGAGAGAGGGTAAATGCGCTCAGGTGGTAAACCGCCACCTCAAGTTTTTCTATACGCTCTATGAATTATACACTATGGTATCCAGGTGTATTGCATATTAATAAGAGTCTGTGTTCATTTTCTATAAGACGCCCAGAATACTCTGACTGTGACCGCAGAGGCGAGAAAGAGTATTTGATGGTGATGTTCAATATCTATTATTTTTCACTTTTCATATAAAATTGGAAGTCTCTATGATTAAAAAGACAATTATTAAGTGTATAGATTTAGAACTATTTTATTATTATTTTATATCACTATCAATTTTTTTATTTATTATTATATTAATGTTTATTGATAAAATCTATTTGTGTGCCATAAGTTAATCCAAAATATATCAAACATGTCGAAGGGGGGGTAATGGCGTTTGGGAGAGCGGAATTACTTATTTAAGATATATTATATATTAATATATATTAATTAAAAAGATATTAAAATATTATATTATTATAATAATATATAGTATTATTAAATAATATATAATATTAGAATATTCAAAATATATAATAGATCATATAAAATATATTATAATATAATCATTATTTTAATTTGTCACAACACATATCAATCGACAGAAGAAATTGGAAGATGATACATCACCTCGTGACATGTTAACAACTAAGCATGGAATTGCAATGAATTTCAGTAACTTCAGGAAATCGATAAAAGCCTCTAGGAATATAACATTCCGCTTATATCAATTAGGCATAAAATTAGGTCAGATATCTTAATGGCATCCAATTGTCATGAAATATAACAATTAACTCATGCGTAGCCATTACCTTATATCCAAGTGAAAACGCTATTAGATATTTTCTCCATGTTTTAGTTGTAATGCGCTCAAGACTAATTTCAATAAACTCGTATAATTTTTTAGGCTTTTAGTTTTCAATTTGAATTGTGGCAAATGCCTTACACATTCATTTAAGATTAATTTCGATAATAAAGTTAATTTCTTTAATTTAAGTTTGTTAATTTGTTTGTACTTAAATTTTTTTGGGAATACTCGTCACCTTTACTATATTATAATATAATATATATATATCATATTAGATAAATATATTAATTAATATAAATATATAAATGATATATAATAATATATAAAAATAATATATATATTATATAAATTAAATAGTATATATAAGGAGCTATTTAAAAAAAAAAATTTATTCATTAATATATATAATTATTTATATATATTATATATTAATTATATATTATATTTATATGATAATATATAAATTATAATATATAATTTATATATTATAATAATATATATATTAGGCTAATATATTTATATATAAATTATTAATAATTATATATATAATATTAATACGTATATATAATATATATATATATATATAATTAATAAGTATATAGAACCTAAATAAAATTTAAACAACTATAGTATGGCTATATATATATGATTAGATATAATGATATAATAAATTAATATATTATATATGATTAGCTATATATATTATTATTTTAATATAAGAACGTGAATGATTACTTTAAGATAACTATCTTATATATCTAGTATATTAGTCTATATAATATAATTAAGCTTATATTATATATGTAGTTTATATATATATATATCGTAATATATAGTATATAATAATATATTTTATTATATATTATCTAATTAATATTATATATATATATTATATATTTATATATATACGTTATAATATATATAATATATATATATATATATATTATATATATATATATATATATATATATAAATATATATAATATAATATATATTATATATATATAAGTAATTATAGTATATATATGATATATATGTGCTGCTTCGATGTGCTGTGGTGTGTGTGTGTGTGTGTGGTGTGTTGTGTGTAGTGTGCGTTGTGGTGTGTGGTGTAAGGTGTGTGCGTGTGTGGAAGAAACAATTGAATGGTGAGCAGTGAAGAGGATGGCTGGTAGAGAGTTAAGAGAGTGTTGGAGTAGAGACGGCGGGAAAGCGATTCGGAGGTCGAGGAGTGATATAAGTTGAGGTATTGAGGCTTTACAGCAAGGGGAAGGAGTCTGAGGAGGACCGAACATTCGACCACAGGAAGTAGTAGAGATGACTCTGGAAGCTGTAGCCCTGACGGCTTTTGCCTAACGAGCTGATGTGATAAGGTTTGAGAATATATATATACTTATACTATACATATTTAAATACTTATTTTCTACCTATTTATTATGTACTATATTAGTTATATCTATAGATTATATATATATATATACTCTTATATCTAGTAATACTTATTATTAGTATTATATAACTTTATTGATTATGTAAATCTATATATAGTAGTCTTGCTCAGGAGTTTTATTTGTAAATTTTTCATATTATATAGAATCTTAGTATATATATTATATACTAATCATAAACAATCTATATATATTATATATATATTCGTATATCTATTCTATATTACTTATATATTACTATCTATAGTTTATTATAGTTATTATGTTATATACTTATACTTATATTATATTATATACTATAATATATAGCTATATAAGTTATAATAACTGTAACTTATATACATTCTCAGGGAATGAAAGGTTCTCATACTCTGTCCCTCATCAGTCTCAACCTTACCATGACATGTGTGAGATCAACTGATTATTTTTTCCATTGTCCGCTGAGTCTTATTTTTCGATAATCGTCCAATTCGCCCAAATTGGAGGACATCCAAGTAAGAACTGTAAACATTCTTCCTCTTTAGTCCATTTCCGCCTTCACAATTCAACCCCATGATGTAGAAATATTACCCTCCAATTAGAAACATTTAGTAATATGTTTATGGAAAACGATTATAAAACTTAAGGATGACCTAGACTATTTTTTGACCCGTTTTCCACAAATAAACTGATATTTGTGGCTTACACTATCCGTGTAATGATCTGTGTTGGAAAGTTGGCCCAGCACACGGAGTTTAACGCATACCGTGCATCCCGCTGCGAGCCGTCACATACTCCATGTCTAATACGTCCGGCCAACCGAATATCGTGATTTATGTTTAAATTGGAAGTTATACTGATCAGCATAATCGATATTAATTTATTAAAATATATTATACGCAGTAGTCTATATGAAAAAAAAAACACCTGTTTTTACCGAGTCACCATATGGCATTTATCCTATTAATTGAATATATATACTTCTCTGTCTATATCTAGCTTTCATAATATATATCTTTATAATATAATATATATATATAAATCATATATATCATATATACGTTTTTATAATATATATATCTCTATATTTTAAGTATACTAATAAAAATTAATATTCGAACAATTCTGGAAGATAAATATTAGAACCTGCCCACCTTGGGGTCGAGCCTGCTATGTTTAAAACGTATCTGACTCTTAAACCGTTGAGCCCATATCGTCGAGCCTAAGCACTGCTTTCAATGGAACCTTTCTCGCCCTCAATGTCAATGACGATTCACCAGATTTTTACCTGTCCTTCCATCGATCTCAATTTGAATTATTTTAAGATTACATAAACGCCATATATTAGTAGTATACTAAGATCTAATTTTCAATAAAGATAAGACTTGCCTACTTCTGCATTCCGATAACTCACTCCTGTTGCAACTAAAAAGCAAAAATCTTTTCAGGTATGTTGATTCTCATTTGCAACTGCAGTGTTTGAACCAGAAGGTGGCAAAAAAGAGAGAAAAGAGAAAGAGATAGGAGAAAAAGAGAGATGAGAAAGAAGTGAAAGAGATAGAAGAGAGAGAGAGAGAAGAGAAGAGAGAGGTTTATACTTCAAGGTCGATTTTTCATTCAGGTTGGAAAAATCATATATAGAGAAGGCGCAAAGGAGAGTATTGAATATTATTAAAATTAATATTATTTGAGTATTAATTATAATAGCTGAGATTTATTTTAAAATATAGAATTTTCAAATGTAATATTCAATGCTAAAAAAATTCAAAATCCTCCTCTAACGATTTTTTTTTAAGATCACATTTCTATTATTTTAAACCGAACAATATGCTCAACACTCGCTTTGCTTGTAGTGGAGGCCTAAGGTCATATTATCTTTTGTGTGGGTAAGCATCATCGTGTAAAATTTTTTTGGATAGGTATGAAGATTTACATCGTAAAAGTAAATTTGATTTTCGGATCGAGATCTATATGCGTAATGGAAATACTTAATATTTTTCTAATATTTTTGGGGTTGAAAGGTTTTTTTTCATGATTGATTTTTTTTCAATCGATAAGTATTTAAATACAGTATGTCCATGCTCTATTGAAATTTGGCTTCTCCATCTTCGTCTGACAAGTGAGGATAAAACAGAATTCTGAATCTATCGATAGATTTAAAGACTAAATGGTGGCGATAGTGTTTATTTCACATTACACGTCTGGCTCACAAGAGCATTCCCAACTTTTAATATCACACCTTCAGTTTTAAATACGAATCTAACTGTGTGATTAACAACATATGGGACGGAACAGAAATATTTTCCTTCAGGTTAACTTACTTTCTTATTTGGACATGGAAATATTTCATGTATTTGAGCTAAATTCTCTATCTTATTTCGAGTAAAGCTTAATTAGATTCTCAATATTCTTCTATAAAATTTACTCTGGAAATCATTCCCTTGCATTAATTTTCTTGCCACTGAAAGTAAGGAAACTGTGGATTACGAGCCGTAGTCCAGCCTTTTTTTTGTTTACTCCAGCTCCGGCTACATACCACCAATTTCGGTCTTCCGATCTCTCATCTTGCCAAAAAATTTCGAACTCCGTGCTCCACCATATAATAACAAATACCTATAATAACTTCTGCTTTTGAGAGCATATGAAAAAAGATGTTAGACCCACTGACAGCAATAAAAACCCTTACTAGAAGGAATACTATATACTTAATATTATATATTATATATTAATATTATATATATATATATATATATATATAATAAAATATTATTATATAAGATATTTAATAATGTCGAATGCATATATAATATTATTATATATTATATATAATATTAGTATAGTATATATTATATATTACTATATATATTTATATATGTGTGTGTGTGGTGGTGTGTGTGTGTGTTGTGTGTGTGTTGTGTGATGCAGGTAACATCCGCATACCAACATTATTGAAAGATCTCTGCGAACCGCGCTTTGATTCAATGTTTGCTGGGAAAGATGCGAAGTACACGAGATTGATAAGACTTTTATACCAAAAAATAATCTCATTACAACACTAGGAAAGCAATTTGAACCTTCTTCAAATTAAAAATGAAAGAACCATTAAAAAAAGAATGCAGAAGTATCTAGAGCTAGAAACACGCTTGTTCTGTGGAAATTAATTACCTTAATACTATTGCAACTTATTAGATCCCCGTAATAAAGGCAAGTTTTTTTCTGTAACACAATATTTAGAACTGAGTTAACTCACACTTTGTGGTTGCAGTTGAAAAACTCAAATCTGACCAGTTATTAATTCGCCACCCATGTAAAAGGAAAAAACGAATCTACAGACCAACACTACAAGTAAAATTCGATACCAGATCACTGGAAGAATTTCTCAGTCCAGTAGTTAATAAAGAAACACACGCATTACAAAATGAAATGTAGTGTTAACTGATTTTATAAACTATCCAAAAAACGACTCGATACAAATGGTGATCCTATCAGTTGGTGGGAAAGTTAAGCAAAATGTTGACCCACGCTTGAGTAAACTGCAATGAGAGAAATACTTGCATTTTCCCTCCAATCTGGTGTTCCTAGTAGAGAGTATTTAGACATATGCTGGGTTTAATTTAGATGATGATGAAAATAGAAACAGACCTCTAGCTGAAAAGGCATAAAACTGATGTTATCAAGGTATACAACTTTCTATATATTCTGATTTTCAATACTAGTGGAAAATGTATATATAATCCATTTTAAAATCACTTTCATTAAGGCCGGAGGTTGGAAAGAGGTTTGTGGGGTGCATTTTAGTTGGGTCCCCGTCCCGCACCATGGTAACACAATTAGTATTATAGAGTTGTGGCTAAACCTCGAATATTGATATAATATATATATTATATAGTATATAATATATTATAAATCTAAATTTTAGTATATATATAATAATAGTATATTATAGTATATATAGTATATATATATATAAGTAGATATAGTATTATTATATATAAACTGGGATGGCAAGCGAAAAGTGTCTAGCTGGAATTCGAACCAGTTCGATCTGTGAGAAGCGAAATGATCATCGGCAAAACCGCTTCGACAAACGGTAACGCCAAAAACCATCAAGTGGAACGCTCTTTAACGTTTTTCACTATGTAAAATATAAAAAATTTTCCATCCTCGGTCTATAATATTTTAGTTAATAAGTAATACTAAATGTTGAGTCACCTGCATATGCTTTGCATTCATTGAAAGTAACAAACTGGTTGGGAAACTCGAAAAGGAATATAAAAGAAAAGATAATAATTAATTATAATAAAGATACATAATAATTAATAATTAATATATGGAAATGACTAAGATATTTCCAAATTTCTCAATTATTGTCGGATTAGAAATAATCAGTGAATGAGTTGTGGATCTAGCAGGCTAGAGGGTAGGAGGTCAGTAAATTTTTATCACCTTCCTGTCTTTTCCTCCTTTCCCCCCATATACAATATAAAGATTTATTAGTTTATGAAAAAAAAAAAGAGACTTTCATTAATTTTGTATTCATGTCGGTAACTTTTTCTATTTTTGCGTTCATTCATAGTATATTTTTTAAATGATGAATTCCAATATATTTGGAAAATTGCGAGATAATTGCAGAACAAAATATCTTATTATATATATAGTATAGGAATAAATAAGATAGTAATATATATATGTAGTAGTAGTAATATATTGTATCTGGGAATATATATATATTATAAATATATATATATATAATATATGATATATTATATATATTATATAATTATATTATACATTTTAATAATTATTATATATATAAATATATATATCTTATAATATATAATATATATATATTATATATATATATAATATATATATAATATGATATTATATGTTTATATATATACGGTATACACCACGACATATATATATATATAATATAATATATATAAATAATATACTATAATTATACTATAGTAATATAATATAGTAAAATATAATAATAGTATATATACTATATAACTATAAAAGAAAGTAATAGTTAAGTTTTTAAGTAAAATTTATATATTAATATATTTCTTTTTAAGTATAATGATATATATATAATATATACATATTATATTATTAAATATAAATAATTATATATTATATATATTATATATATATTTTATATATATAAATATATAATTGATTTATATTATATATAATTTATATATGTATATAAATTTATATTATTATATATTAATTATATGGAAATCAGCCCGTCGGTCGATTGTGGGACTGCAGGTGGAAACAGAGGGGGAGCGGAAAAACAGAAAATAGCAGAAGAAAGAGATTATTATATTGTAAGAAGAAGAAAACCTGGAGTTATATTTTGAAAAGAGGAAAAATCTGAAAGAGGGGCACGTAATGGTCTAACCATATTTTCAGAAGAAGAATGCTTTTAGTTAAAAGTACAAAAATCAACTTATAAATGAAATTATAATTTTTATTCAATTCGGATTTTAAAATGTAAATAAATTTTATTATATTTAAATTTAATTTCTATTATGAATCAGTGTGGATGGTAGGATTAGAAACTTTACGATCTTTTGTATTTTGAATATTTAAAAGATATCAAATTAAAAGAAAAATTAGGAATATTAAAATTTGTGAGTAAAGAAGGTGAAGCTGCGTTTTCTCAAAGCGGTCGAGTCATATGAAGTAAATTTTCCAAATTCTCTCCCACTGGTGCCAAGGAGCTGAAAACCCCCTCTATCATATTCTTTTTTGTGAATGGTGGTGATATTTTTAGAATTTATCACACACCAACACCACACTTGCAGCCATGCAATGGAAATTGTGATTATATAATAATATATTATATATCTATAATTTATAATATATTATATATATATAATATATATATATAATATTTATATAAATAAGTTATATATATATAAAATTATTATATATTATATATTCTATATATATATAGCTCTAAAGTATAGGTTTTTGGGGGCACTCTTAGGTGTAAAGAAATAAAATCCTTATTTAAAGTTAGTTCTCTTCATCTATCACGTGATATTTATCAGATATTTCCAGCCCGTAATAATGAAACTAATTTTTCAGGTTAAGGGAGCCCGGTGTGAAATTATTTCGGGGTAAGCGTGGATTGACCGGGAGCAATCCCAATTTTTTTCGCACTGGGAAGGCTCGCAGTCTCTTTCGGCATCAAATACCCCCTTTACAACAAAGACCAACTCAGAGCTAGACTTGACTTCTGAAACTTTTATACCGAATTGAATCATCTGATTAATGTATTCGAAAACCATGAAAAGCAAGTGACTAAAAAATTCCGAGGAAAGAAGGGAAAATATGTTATTGAAAACCAAAAATATTTTTGTCGGCATCAATGTGATTCCACAGTACAGATCTTCCTCGAACTCCTGAAAGCGGAATGCTCTTTGGAAGCTAAGGCTTTGAAATGGAATGACCTAAGACGAAATAGAAATTTGGGTGGAGCCATAGAATGTTCATCATTTTCAGGAATTCTTTTTTGTGTTTTCTTTGTCAGGCGATAGACGATTGCCCCAAACTTTTATTAGCGAAAATGGGACCAAAAGCTGAGCACGCAGTAATAGAGACTTGAAAAGATACATTAGCCATTTAAAGACCTCATGCCAAATTTCCTGTACCAAATATAAAATACTGAATTCCCTAATGGTGTGCCATCACAAATCTAATTCAACCCAGTCTCCGAGGAAAATCCTTAATATCATAAAATTTTTTTTAAATGGTGAGGAGAGAGAGAGAGAGAGAGAGATAGAGAGAGAGAGAGAGATGAGAGAGAGAGAGAGAAGAGTGAGAGAAGAGAGAAGAGAGAGAGGAGGAGAGAGAGAGAGAGGAGAAGAGAGAGAGTAGAAAAAGAATAAAAAAGAGAGAGAGAGTTGAGAGCTTAATTTTCGGGATTTAAAAGTAATTAGATACTCGTCTAAGACTCTCGTTAAAGAAGGATTTATTGAAGAAGGATTTTATTTTTAATAGCAAAGTGTTTCGAAAAAAATAAATTACATTTTTCATTTCAGCAAGAGGAATTATTTTAAAAGCTAAGAAGAAAACAAATTATAATTACTATCTATTTTTTAAAAACTTTGTTTTCTATAAAATATTTTCTAAGTCTTTGAATTCTACCTATTGGGGGCAAGTTAACGGTATCCGTGTCTAAATCGACGACGCCCGTAGTCAAGTAAAGCGGATTGTACTGCGGTGCAACAGAATAAGGAGCCTCTAACCTCATCAAACAAGACCCACTGCTCGCAGAGTGCTGTGTGCGTTGCTACGGTTGATAATCAGGTCTGTGGTCCGGAAGAAGGACTGGGACAATCGTTTTGAACATACATTGTAATCCGCATCAATGAACAGAAATACGTATGCTTCTTTTTTCAGTTGTCCACTACCACCTCACGGAGCCTATTCAGGGAGGGTGTTGCACACTCAAAGTTTCATCCTCTAGTGTCCTAGCAAGTAGCAAGACGCAGCTTAAAGTGAAGGAGATAAATTCAGCAGGGAACAACAGAAGATGGAAAGAGAATTCACAGAACAGAGGTGGCAGAAGAGAAGGAAGCACATAGTGATAGTTAATAATTAGTGGTATTATGTTATTTATCAAATATTTTGATTAGGTATCCTCGGAAACTAATAATATAGTGATGTAAATAGGTGTTTAACATAAATTTAATATCAAATAGTTGGAAGGTGAAAATGGGTTGACTTTAACGTTTATCACTTAAGAAAAGGATTTGTTCTCTTTAATATCCAAATAGTAGAATAAAGCATGTGGATTCCTTGTGGATTTTTTGTATAATTTCATATATTGGTGAAACGTTAAGAACCCTGAAGGTCCAATTAGAACAACATAGGGGTGAGGTTAAAAGAGGACTAAAATGATATTTTTAGACATCTTTCACAGAATGACACATCATTAATTGGGAAGGTTGTCAGAGTTGGGAGGTGGCCATCTTTTTTAGTATAAGTTTCTATAGAAAGATCTAAAATCAATTATTAGAAATCTTTTTTTCATTTTAATATTCCGGAGGGATTCTTTAATTTTGACCTAATAGCAAGAAATTTCATATATGAAAAATTAAAAATCATCAATACATTTATTGTGAATTGAATTTCTCTCTGAATTTTCAATCTGTTGATGTTCTATTTTTTATATTTCATAATTTCATTTTTTTCATTTTCTTTTGCCAGATGTAATTTTATTTCCATTGTAAATGCTTGGTTAGAAATTGACTTTAAGTTTGCAACGTTAAACGAGCTGTTTAAGTTTTTAATATTTGATCCTGTTTAGTTCTTAAGTGGTTTTTAAACTGTTTACTTTATATATAAATAATAATATATATATTATATATTAATATATTTAATATTTTATATATACTAATATATATTATATATATGTAATATATATTTATGATTAATTATATATATATATAAAATATATAATTATATATTATACATAAATAGCAATAATCATTTATATATAAATATATATCGGAACATATTATATATAAGTATCTAATTATATATATATATATATACTTATAATAATATATATATATATATATGTATATATATGATATATAATATTTATATATATTATATATATATAATATATATATATATATATAATATATATATTATTATATATATATATATATATATATATTATATTATATTACTAATTATTTTAGAAGGAACAATTTTTAATAACCAACTTCAGCACTATAAACAGGGGAAATAAAATATTAAAATTAAACACAATAGATATTATGTCATCAATATCCCTGTACTAGTGCCATTATATCAATACTATACCTTATATGTATCATATATTATAATAGTAACTATTATGAACAGAATCCAGGTGTTGTTATATATTAGTATATATATAGTATATATATATAGTTATATATATTATATAATCAATATATAATTATAATATATTTTGTATGATATATATATATAGATAATATAGATATATATATATATATAATTATAATATACTATATATAGTATAATATAATATATAACATTATAACTAGTAAACTATTTATAGATATAATTATATATAGTTATATATATATTATATTGGTATATGGGTGGGGGGGCGCGCCGGGCTCACGGGTAATTTTATGTTTAAAGAGCTGTCATCTAGAGATGTTGATCTTCTTGAACATTTACAAATTCTTTCATTTTGATATACACATTAAAAAAAGTAGGTGAGAATCTATAAAAAAGGTAAATTCAAAAAGTTTTAGATTAAAAAATAATTAGTTATAATCTGTTTTAAAATCCTTTTTTTCTTCTTTTGGTGAGGGTGGGGATAGTTAGATTGGGTGGGGTGTGTCGTCTTTTTTCATACAAGGACCGTTCTTGATAAATATCAAACTTTTTAAGACGCCTTTGATTTGATTTGATTGTAAAATGGGTGGGTTTCTGAAAGGGAGTGAGCCAACTCAAACCCTATTCCCGTCCTAATTTTAACAACAAATAACAAAAAATTTCAAGTAATATTAGATAGTATTATATATATATTATATATATATATATATTTATATATATTATATTTATATATAGTATATATATAAGTATATATATATATATATATATATATATATAGTACTGTACGTAGAGTAACAATCAGCGAATCGATCGAAGGGATTAACGCGACCGGGAGTGGCGTGCTAGCGCCTCAGTCCAATTTGGTTTCCATCCTTTTAGGGATGTTTAGGAGGTTGATCCCCGTCAAACTTGGTTATCGCCTTTTAATGATGTATACCTCGTCGAGACGGGCTTTTTACTATCATAGCGCCCCCAGACGCAGTGGGCAGGAGAGCGCTCGCAGCTTGGTTATGGAATTATGGTTGGATGGTAAATTAACGTCCAACAGTTTTGGAGAGTATATTAATTATACATAGTTTTAACGTGGTAAATTCTTTTTGTATTCTCGAGTTCTATTGTTGATCGTATCCCCCGAAACTTGGTACCCTTATAGGTAGAGCCTACTTACCGCTGGCTACCTAGGCAAATGCCTAGGTGCGGCAGAATAGAGGGCGCCCCTAAGTGGCTAGAAACGCGGCAGACCAAGCGACAGCAAAAAAAGAAAAAAATAACTATATATATATACTTTATTATATAATAATATATACTATATATATTAATTATAATTATAAATATGATATTTAAACCTTATATATATGATTAGTATATTTAAACACTATATATATTAAGGTGATCATTAATGTAAAATATAATATATATTATATATATATTTTACATATGCTTTGTGTGAATTTTTTTTGGCCTAGGGCGGAATGAATTGTTAAGAGAATCTTATCTTATCTTTTTTGGCTCACATCAAAAAAGATAAGATTGTCTCAAAAAAGAAATTCTTGCTGGATAATAAAATTTAATAAACACATTTACTAAATTAGTGTCGCTAGGTAAGCAAAATTAGGAATGAAGTGTAAACGGGTTTTCAAACATGAAAAAATACTTCTAGCTATCAACTTTCGCCATAAATCAGGCTGACCCTATCAAAAGATTCCTCATCGATTTCGACATCTGGAAGGATAAAAATATAAAGTCAGCACTAAATTTTGACTTCCTCAAAGGCTTGCTAACATCTAATATTTTAAACTATGCTTCTCGAAACAAATGCCCTCAAAAATTCCACACTGCACTTTCTTCTCTCCTTAATAACAACAATATAATTATTACCCGTTCAGACAAAGGAAACAACATAGTAATCCTCAACAACACTGACTACATCACTAAATGTAACTCACTCCTTAAAGACACCAACACATAGTCTCTTCTTAAAAAAAAAAACTCTAAAAAGTTCCCAAAACACATTCAACCACAAACTTAAAAACATCCTTTCTGATCACCCCTCTTTACACAATGAACTAAAATCTACTCTCCCCAAATTATCACAATTCTATGGCATTCCTAAAACTCACAAACAAAACACACCCCTCAGACCTATTATCTCTAACATAGATTCTAATACATATAAACTTTCCAAATGGATTGCAAACTCTCTAAAACCTCTACTTGGCCGCATCTCAAATTCACATATTATCAACACAGAAGACTTTATCTACAAAACAAAAAACATCAACCCAAAAACTTCTCAGTTTTGATGTAACTTCCCTCTTTACTTCTGTCCCTGTCCCTTTCACCCTTTACCTTACTCGAACGCTTCATTACAGACAATCATATCACTCTCTCTATTAATTGGTTTGTTTATGCAACAATTTCGTTCTCTCTCTTGAACACATTTCCTTTTCATTTCAACAATATCTAATGAGCAAAACTCAGGTCTAATATGCGGCTCCCCGTCTTTCTCCATACTTGTAACGCATTTCATGGAGCTCGATGAACTATCTATTCCTTCCCAACCCTCGTCTCTCTCACACTCTTGGGCACTTAATACGTAGGATGTACATTTTCGCCGCTATCCCGCATTAATACTAAAGCATCATCTAGATATCGCTTACTACGCTTATAACAACAACACCAATATTCAATTTACTTTTGAACCCTTAATCAATGAACACTGTAATTTACCTTTTAGACGACTCTTCATATTATGTTTCCTGAAGTAGTAATAATAACCTTCATTACACATCTCAGAAAACCCACCTAAAACCCAAACTACATACATTTGGTATTCTTCCCACCCCTTCACACTGAAAATTGGCAACTCTATCTTTGCCTTTTGCTTAGAGCATACCATAAACCTGTTCAGGCTAGCTCTTTCTCAACAAATGAAATTAATTAATTCATCAACATCTATAAAATGTTCTCATCCTTCAAACATCATTAACAAAGCTTACGTTAATAGCAAATAATCTATATTACACTATAAACACCTACCTAAATGAACTGCCTTTCAATCTTTATGCTCGCCCTCACGCTCTACACGAATTGATTGATTTGTCTAATAAAATCTGAACGTATACAGCTGATATCACTCTCCCCATCCCTCCCTTTTAAGTACATTCTCACACCGCTGGACACACTCACTTATCCTTGTCTTACGTCCGCAGAGTCTGAAAATCTCAAATCCTCCTTGCCTTAACTGCAATAGCTCTATATTGGAGAAGACTCATGACTTACACATCCCAGCCAATTCAACGGAAATATTGATTCCTTAGATGACAACCCAGAACTCGCTGGCCCTAGCCATGATGTCAGATGGAGTCCGTCCCATAGTATCAGCTACAACATGGATAACACTCCACAGTGACAGTCCGTTATTAATTAAACAATAGGAGCAACTACACGTTAGAAAACTAAGCCGAAATCTTTCTGTATAAACACAAAACCAACAAAAAAACTTTAACGATACAAAAAAACGACTCCCTTCTAATTGATCTTCGTCAAATTACTTCATTAATATTAGGATGGGTCCATTTTTATTAAATAAATAATTCAATACTTTCTCCTCGCTCTGTTTAGCCTTTTTTATATCATAATTAATTTAATTTTTTGGTATTTTTTTAACTTAAGTTCTTCTTATATAACGACAACTGACACGAGGGGCCTGGGTTAGGTCTGGAAAGCCTATTGTGAAGAACTTATCTACTATCATAATTAGTACATAAATTTAAAAATTTAGCATGGAACTGTACAAACATTCTCTTTAAATGAGCCATGTCTTTTGTACCCTTAAAGGCAGTTTACCGCGTATAATATATATTATATATATTATATAATATATATTAAATATCTATAATATTAAATATAGCTATAAATATATTATTAGTAGTAGTATTAGTATATATATATATGATAGTAATCATTATTATCTAGTATAATTAATATATATAGCAAGTATATTTTCGTACTATTAAACTTCCTTTAGACACAAGGAGCTTTGAAAACGTTTTTGAATTTTATAAAATTTTTAAAATGATTTTTTATTACATATTACTATTATTTTAAATATCACATATATCACTTAATAAAAAACTTTATCTCCAAGCCCAGATACATCGTGATTATCATAGGGTTTAATTTGGCATTAGCAACACTATTAAGGCTCCGAGATTCCCTTTTTCTTATAGATATTCATTGAATAATATGTTGATCAAACGCTCTTTGAGAGTCAAGGATTTTGTGGGCGTAAAGACGTATTCTTATAGCTGAAATTTATTAGATCGAATAGAGAGTATACATTTTCAATTAAAACGGTGACAGTTTCCATTGAAGATAAGATGTTTTATACACGCTATCAGTTTTTTTCTGGTAATTTGGCTCTATATTTCCCATCCGTATAGAATTCATATTATTTTACTTATACTCTTAACGGTTATTTTCAAAGTATGATCCCATGCCCCCTTTCACGAACAAGATGCACGTATATTCCATCGGATAACATACAATACTCATGTATTTTGTTTCAGGATCTACCAAGATGTGTAAGGAAATACCGTGAAGAAAAATCTGATTTATAATTAAAACAATATACAGAATTAAAAATTGAGATTTAAAAGTATGCACATTGAATTTTAAAGCATATAAAGCCCATAGACTACACCATCGACTTGTATTGCATACACTGGTTCAGGTATTAAGACTGGCTGCTAAACAGATGCTAACAATCTCCTTTTCTTCACAAGACTACTTCTTCACATATATACCATGAAGTATCGTGAAACGAAATCCATAGGACATCTGTGTAATATAGAAACATTGGAATTTCATAACACTCCGTAAAATATAACATAGAAAATTTTATAAACTTTTACTTTTCGATAAATGCAATGACATACATTCTCCTATTGGTTATACATAATATATCTTATAATTATATATAATAATAGTATAATATAATATATATATAAATATATATAATACATTATATATATAATGATATAAATCGATAAGAAGTTTCCTAATTTTTGGATATTAGCAATTTTATTAACATAATAGAGCTACTAATCGGAGCTTGTATTCATTTTTAACATCCAATATATTTACAAGTTCATTAAAACATACACAGTTTTAAGAAACTTATAATGAACAATATACTGAGACTTCCACATAGAATTGGAATACTTGAGGTTCGAACAGGTCACTGCGTTTTTTACTAATAATCTTCATTACATATAAATATTTTAAAATTAATACTACAATGATTATTCAACTAAATTTAAATGCCATCAGAATCCAAGAAGATAATACAACCATATTTTTCCCTATACGACAAATCCAATGTCTCGCATGTATTAATTGTGAATGGGCGAAGTTTAAATACAAAATCAGTATCCTTCTTAAGTTTCAACTGCCGATTTTCATAAATAGCGAAAAGTCTCCTGCAATCTTGGTTCGTTTTCAAACAGTTTTTATTTCTTCTTGATTCATCTTTAATAATTCAAAATTATATCACGCACTCTGTCAATCTCGATGAGTTGAGGATGTTGCAAATATACCAAGGCCGTGATTGTTGATTGCAAACCCTAATGTTCCTTTTCTTAAAATGTTTAAATGATTTGCGCTACAAGCTGAAAGATCCGATGTGAGATCATATGCATGTAAATTACTATTCTCTGCGTATGCTTTGAGATCGATACATGTGTGCCACTATCGTTGCATGAGATAGTATTGGCTATTAAATCGTAAATAGGTCTTGAGCCAAGAGACTAGGAGCCATTATACAACATTTCATAGTCACGACTGAGTTGTTACCCATTTACATGTAGACTGAAACCTCCGAGTCCAAAAGGTGAGAATTTAAAGATGACTTTTTACAATTTCCAGAGTACGCTTCATGTTTAACAATCCTATTATTACTTTTTGAGGTAAATTTTCGTTCACAATGTTAAGGATATTTATACTCGATAATCCCTGTATGAAATTAAATAACTTGGTTTCAATTCTTTTGATAGGTTACTTTGCTGTAGTGTTCAATAGAGATTTTTTTAAATTTCCAAATGCCTCTGAGGTAATACTTTTACTTTTCTAACATAAAAATATATGTCTAACAACTTGAAAATATGTTCAAGATATGTAGCAGCAATAGCAGGTTTGCTAATATATTAAGAACAAATTGAGCACTAGATCTAGTTAATTGGATTCTAGTATCTATGGAAGGAAGAAAAAGTTTTCTTGAGAGAAGATATCTCCATTTAAACGCCCGTAAAATTCATGTGTCACATGTGGATTTAGCACCTTTATCTATGAGATTGTTAACATCTTTGAAACTATAAAAACCACATGATTGGAGATGAGACTGCTTAGCTTTATCTGAATAATTTAACAAATTTTCTATATAACCTCTATATGGATAATTTGCCGCTGACGCTCCTAGCCGGTTAAAACATGTACACAGGAAATTTGATTCCCTGTGCAATATGTAGTCATCGGATGAAGGAAGGTTTGAACCACTGGCTTTCGTCAATTTGGTTTTTAAATATAAGAACACATTGGATGGATCGAGATACTGATCCGAAATGCCTGGGATGTTAAATTCTAAAGGTTCATCGGTGTTTGTAATTGAATGAATAGGGTTAATACTGATGAAATTGGCCTCACTTGCACTAATCTGTGTAGGATCAGTGGAAAAGATGTCCAATTCACCATTACAACAGTCTGGACTAGAAGGAAGAAGGAAATACATCTTGTAGGTATGATCCTAAAAATATAATAAGTATAGTATTGACTATCCGTTTTTATATACCCTACAGATGCCTGATGTTACTATTTATGTAAATGATGCTAGTTAGTAATTAAACAGCAAAGACATCAATACGTTTTTCTTTAGGGTTATTTTTACCTAAGCTTTTTCTTTACACACATTTTCTTACGACATTTACCTTGACCAGTAATACTACGTCTAATATTCCGTTTAACATCATCCATCAGTAATTATTAACATCAATAATTTCATCAGAGACATCAGCTATGTCTTTTTAAGAAGACACGCGGATTAGCTCCTGATGCAATATCATATAGTAAATATTCAATCCTGTTCTAGTCGCTTTTTTAACAACATATTCTCCCCTTTTTCTAAACAGATGCATAGCGCTTCTCATTAATTTAACGAAAAATTTCGAGGTCCTGAAAATTCATTCACAATTTATTTTAACGGAGCTTCTTTCTTAAAGCGGCTCCACACATGGGGAGTTTGTCAAACCCTTGAATCTTTTCGTTTTGCATTTGTTTTTTCCTCATAAGCGAATGCACGTTTACACACATTTTACCCATGTGTGTATGTCTTCTAACATTACATATGAAAAACTTTCAACTTTGCTAAAAAATAGTTCAGCTTATACTGTGTTACGATACTGCTCCCTTTTTAAATATGAAATCTTTATGAACACATACAGGTCTTATCCAGCTCTGATCCGTACTAGACACGAGATTTTCTGTTCCCAACATTTTTGGGGCGGAGAGAGGTTTATATGGTTTTCGTGACCCTTTCACTTTCTTGATAGGATTGTGTCTAAGGCTAAGAAAGATTCAGTAAAACTGTCTCTCACGTTCCAGACTCCCTTGACCTATATCTCTGCGACGTGGCGTTGGTGTATTCTCTCTTTACTATAGGTACTAAAGCGTCAGGTCCTAGAGGAAGTTAACCTATCGCATTCCACCACCATTTCATCTCCCTTGTAGCACCTGAGGGGACCCTGCTTTGTCATGAATTCTATGTAAATATTCTCTCTATATATTCTATCTAAAATCTTTGAAACTCTTCTTAAATCTCATTTTCCTGGATCATTCTGTATATCATTCCTTTTTCAGATCATCAGTTATGGCTTTCGACGCTGGAGGTCAGCTGGTGATATACTTACCTTTAATCTAACTGATTTATTGGGCTTCTGCCTTGAACTATGGGGAGTCTTGCGTGGTGGCTTTTGACATATCCAAAGCTTTTGACCGGGTATGGCATGCATCGCTGCTCCCTAAGCTTCCACCCTTTGGGTTTCCTCCTTCTCTTTGCTTATTCTTGTCAAGTTTTCTCTCCGATCGCTCCATATCAGTACTCGTTGATGAAGCTTCCTCTTCCTCTTTTCCTGTTAAATGTGTTCTTCAAGGTTCTGTTCTATCTACAACTTTATTCCTACTACTCATCAACGATCTCCTCAGCTGTACCTCTAACTCGGTTCATTATTATGCCGTTGACTCAACTCTCCATACTTCCACTCATTTCAAACCTGCTCTCTCTTTTGAAACCTAGAGTTGCCTCTTGTCTTCAGCTTTCCGATTCTCTTCTTGACTATCTGGATGAGGACTTCGTAATTTTGATTTCACTCTTAAAAAGTAATTTGGAGATGGCACAAAGTCCCTGACTTTTTGGCAATACGTAGAATGTCAGGCTGTGCCATCTATATATTTCACCCCGATACGTAATCTGTGCCATCTGATGGCACAGATTACGTATTGGCCCGAAGTACGTATTAAATTCCACTTATTGAAGTCACAACTAGGTTAGGTTAGGTTAGGTTAGGTTAGGTTAGTTCACGTTAAATAATAATTAAATAAAAAAAATCCAGTACACATTATCTACTTTCCTCGATTACTAATTGATGTCAATTTGAATGGCACAAAGTCCCTGACTTTTTGGCAATACGTAGAATGTCAGGCTGTGCCATCTATATATTTCACCCCGATACGTAATCTGTGCCATCTGATGGCACAGATCGTGTGTACTTGCCCGAAGTACGTATTAAATTCCACTTATTGAAGTCACAACTAAGTTAAGTTAGGTTAAGTTAGGTTAAGTTAGGTTAGGTTAGTTTGATTAGGTTAGGTTATGTTAGATTAACTTAGTTTACGTTAAATAAATAATTAAATAAAAAAAAATTCTCGAATACTTATTGGTGTCAATTTGGGCAAAAAAAGTTCCGGGAGATTTGACGGTTGGGTCATCGCAACCTTGTAAAACTGTACTCGGTATAAGCCTTGCTCATGAAGTGTGTTTATTACTCTTCTTTGTGCAATGTCCAATTGAGTAGCAATTTTTTCATGAGCTGGTCGTTGGACTTCTTCTACTAGAATTCAGGGTTCGCCAAAGTGTTCAATGCCGACCCCCTGGACACGACAAGAGGTCTTAAGGGGTCGATTCCTATTCGAGGGTCGAAAGGGGGTCGATAAATACCACAGAGGATCAATTAAACTGTCTAGGAAAAAATAGAATATTCCAACAGTATTCGAAATATATATATATATATATATAATATATATATATATATATATAATATATATATATATATTATATAATATTTTATAAATAAATTTAATTATAAATATGTATATAATATATAATATATATAATTATATATATATATATAATATATATTATATATATATATATATAATATATATAGATATATATTATAATTATATATTTATATATATATATATATATATATATATATATATATATATATATTAATTAATAATATAGTATATATATATATATATATATATATATATAATATATGTATATATATATATTATATATATATATATATATATATATATATATATATCATATATTATATATTATTATATATATATATATATATATA
>JABUQX010042174.1:0-2500 GCA_015478945.1 Trachelipus rathkii
TATATATATATATATATATATATTATATATATATATATATATATATATATATATATATATATATATATATATATATAATACTTTGTAGTATAGTGACTTTCTCAATCTTCATTACGCATACGCATTACCAATTTGATAAATGAAATTTCGACATTTACAAAGGGAAAATCCAATTCCTGAAAACTTTTTCTGACCGTTCCATCGTCGCCCAACAACTAAATGAGCTCAGATCATATAAATAACATTGTAAAGCCGATTCTTCTCATGGAAGAGTTCCATATGCATATATATCACTCCATTAAAAAGGCCTTCCAATTGTTAAAATTACGACAAGCCTCTTACCCGGAGCCGAGCTTACACAATCTCATTCGAATAATTAGGAAGATGTGTGAAGGTTTAAAACATGTTTAAGACATGTACATTTATAGTTAAAACACTAGGGAAAAAGGACCATTTTTCCTAGACTCCTTGACTTTAGATAAAATAAAAAATAACAACAAGTTTTTTTTTTTTGCAGTGCTTAAATATATAACTTGGTATAATGAAGAATAATAAGCAGACTTAAGAAGAAAAAAAAGAAAAAAAAGAAAAAAAAGACTAATCTTTAAAACTTGATAATTTAGAGTCGATAAAATTTAAAAAACTGAGAAAAAATTCACATTTTTACAAGCCCTTTAGAGTTTAGATAGATATTGGTTGAAATTTCCGAGAGGCTATGCAATAAAAGATGATTACAAATTAGGCTCCATTCTTACCGGTTTAGGAACAATGCAAAACCACCCTAATTTGCATACCTATAAATTTTATCCATATCTGACAAAATTCTTACGTTTCAATTATTATAGACAAATTACATCTGATTAGCTGTACACATACTTTCTTATGGAATGTTTGGTTACCTAAATTCCAATGTAGAAAAGATGAAAAACATCATATATATATATATATATATATATATATATATATATATATATATATATATAAATATAATATATATATATATATATATATATATATATATATATATATATATATATATATATATATATATATATATATATATATATATATATATCAAGCCCGTCCGAAACGATGATATTACACCCCATTGAGCACAGGTGTTAGTAGGGTTCGTGGACATACCTCGGCAATCCTGTTATCAAAGAATGGTTCGTCCTAGGGTATGCCTACGCACCGGATGCGGTTCTGTGCAGTGCGCGGTGAACTCATTTTGGTGCGGTGCGGTACAAAATGCCAATGTCACGGTGCGGTATGAAAGGAAATATAGAGGTGCGATGAGGTGAGATATAAATGACTGGTGGTGCGTTGCTTGGTGCGCTCGCTCTGGTGCGGTGCAGAAAATTCCGATGCTCTGCCAACCCCTAATCTGGGTTCGTTCTATTAGCGACATATTTCGTCATTTGTGTGGGTGCTAAGACAGCAAATCATACTGTTATCTTTTACAGTCTCTATCTTCAATTCTTAACCAAAGGTGATTGTGAGTTTGTGTGTAACGAAGTTGTGTGTGTGTATATGTGTGTACCTCACGGGCCTTGCCCTATTCTATTTCGTCTCTCTCTCTCTCTCTCTCTCTCTCTCTCTCTCTCTCTCTCTCTCTCTCTCTCTCTCTCTCTCTAATTCAGTCTTCGAAATTTTCTACCTTATAGTTTAATCTTTCTTGCCAATTAACGACTACATTCATCTGCTCTTTTTATTTATCTTCTAACTCTACTGACTAACCTAACTTCTTCGACTACCTAGACTCCAAAACAGAGCACAATCTCTCGACTTCTCCTTTCTATGAAATCGTTCATTATTCGTTATTTCAATGTTCACTATGTTCAATACTGGCAGTGGATTTACTCTAGTTCCCAATGTTCTACTGGTTAACATACCTATCAATTCTCTAGTTATAATAACTTTAAGCAAATGGGGCAGCTCACTTCCCGTATTCCTAATCATCATGTAGATGAGTCAGACATACTAGGCCAGAGGTTATTAACCTTTTTTTAGCCATGCCCCAAAATTCAATAAGACGATCAACTTCGTGACCCATAGGTCTATTTTGAAGTAAAAAATACTTATGTAATAATATAAATTAGTGTGGCAATTCATTATTATACATAGTGTATAACAAAACCCTCTTCAATCTGCACAATTTTTTGTGTTTTACAGGTGTCAAACAAATATGAAGAAAGTTTAAAAACTGAATTAAAAATGAATATTTTATTTTTTTTTCTCCTGTGAAACCATGGCGACCCGTCTCGGAAGGACCTGCGACCCAAGGTTGGGTCACTACCCATGGGTTAAGAACCCTTATACTAGAAGACCCTTTTCTTAACTTCCAATCCTTCTCCTTTCCATCTCTGGGTTCCTACGATCATCTTATCTCCGTAACTTTTTTTTACCTCTTCAGGTCTTCTGCAAGAACGAACGTTTTTTAGTACTTCGGTGATGTCAACTGGTCGGAATTGCGGTCGAAATACTTTCACTTTCTTTG
>JABUQX010042174.1:7500-10000 GCA_015478945.1 Trachelipus rathkii
TAATAATAATAATAATAATAATAATAATAATAATAAAAAGGTCGCCTAAAAAGAACTGTTGCATTAAGTATTTAAGTTGTATATTTTTAACTTAAAAAAAAAAATAAACCAGAAAAATCCGGAAAAAAAGCCTTTGATATCATAGGTTATACAAAGGATAATTTCTCCCTTACTGTTAAAGCTTTTATAAATTATAAGACTTTAATTTTTTGTTGTTCGTTTGTTAAACATTTTATATCATTATTTCGGTTCTTTATGTTTATAGAGGAGGGGGGGGGGGAGAGTTTTTTTTTTTTTTTTTTTAACACACTTCTCTCGACAAATACTCAATAGACAAGTGCGAAGAGAATGTTAGATATACATACAAGTACGACAACAAAATAGATTTCAGGAAAGCCTTTCGATTAGCCGTCATATAAATCTTAAAAACTATTAATGCTACAGTAAAAAGGAATACATTTTTGGAATCAGCGTAAAATTTTAGTTATGAAATATATTAAATAAGTATAATTAATGAAATAAATGAGTAATAAATAACAATTAATATTTGTGTTAATTGAAAAATTCTATCAAACATCTGGCATCTCTAAAAACAGTTCATTGTAACTGGGTCTGAAATCGCTAAATCTTTCTCACGTACACAAAATTAAACTTATATATATATATATATATATATATATATATATATATATATATATATATATATATATATATATATATATATATATATATATATATATATATATATATATATATATGGCACAGTAGGGGGCTCGAGCCGACGGGGAACATAGGGGGACGTTTTCCATACCCCGTAGGGAAGGGGCGGAACCCCCGCGACACCCAAATACCAAAGAGCGGGGTTTCCGGAGACCCTCCCAGGAGGGGGGGGGAATAGTTCTACCCCGTCGTTCCCCGGAAGGTCGAGAGACCCCGACTCCTGCCATCTCTGCGGTCAAAAATTGGGTATTCTTTAGTTTTAAACACCACCCAACATTAAAGGCCAACGTAAGGTTACGTTAATTAAAATAAGTTTAAAATTACTATTCTACATTTTATTCACTTTTTTTTTAAAAACCGATTTTTTTAAGTGTTTCATAACTAAAATTTTTCGCTGATTCCAAAAATGTATTCCTTTTTACTGTAGCATTAATAGTTTTTAAGATACATATGACGGCTAATCGAAACGCTGACCTAGATTTCACTATTTATCACTACTCACGAGTCCGGGGGAAGAGCCCTCCTCCCGTTGACATAGGTTCCTCTGCCATGCATTAATAAACGCAAAATTAATATACCAATTTAACACATTTAATAATTTTATACTTATTATGTTTCACATACATCTGGCAGCGATTACTTTAGTTTCGAAATTGGGATTAGCAAGTTCAGATATATTATGTTGTGTTCTTTAATTTTTACAATTTTCTTTTCCTCTTTTAATTTTTTTCGTTTCTTGCAACATATTTTTTGGGGCCTTGTCAATTATCTGTGAGTAATGTAGCCGAAGTCAAATTTTTTTTTATATATATAATTTAAGTTATCGAACAAAATGTTCAACAGCGCGCGTAGCGAAAAAAGTTTGAACTTTTTTTTTTACATTTATATAAGTTTATTACAGCATGTTTAGTTGTGAATTTGTTTATTGAAACAATGGAAAGTGAAATAAATTATACACTAATATAAGTTTGGTTAGGATAAGTTAAATTACGTTAGGTTACATAGATTTAAATAAATAATTAGGATATTTTTAAAGGTGTGAAGCTCTTTTATTACAGTAAAGCTTGATTTTTTCACCGGCCCTAATAAACATTAGAATACAGAGACAGTCGGAAGCCAAATGGGCCAATCGAGACTGTCCCAGTCAACCAATAGAACCTATCACCAAACATGCTCATGCAAATTCACAAAGCGCCCTACAGGGCTTGTCGATAACTTACATAGTATCCACAAAGTCTACCATTAAAAGAAAAAAACTATAGCTAAGGTACATGCTAACCAAACTACAAGCTTTACTACTTTACAAACAAGCTTTACAAACACTACAAGTTTGCTATAGTCATAACATGCAGTTTGACCTTAATAACTACTGTAACATTTGGCTCAGTCAAAATATACTATATGATACTCAAACCATCCATATGCCTATCCAATCCTTTCTTAAACGTTGCAATCGAATCGCACTCAATAACCTACTGTCGCAAACCATTCCAGAAATTAACAACCATATTACTGAATGAATGTTTTTTTTTCTTATATCAAGATGGTATGACTTAATTTTTTTACTATGCCCCCCTGGTCTCCCGTCCGTGGTCTACTATAAAGAATTTACTGGTCTCCATATTATCAATAGATGCAAATATTTTGTAGACTTGTATCATATCCCCTTTGAGAAATCACCCTTCAACAGAAAACATTCCTAACTCCTTCAGCCTCTCCTTATAGTTCTTACTATCAAGCCCAGAAATCATCCTTGTTGTTCTACGCTGCACTTCTTCTC
>JABUQX010042174.1:12500-15000 GCA_015478945.1 Trachelipus rathkii
GCACTGAACAGTAAACGGACACTTACAGAAAACCAATTACATATTTGGAATCAGCGTAAAAAGCTTAAAAAAATATTCAATAAAAAAAATAAAATAAAGGGGTCGAGCTGACGGGGGACAGATGGGGGGACGTTTTCCATACCCCTAGGGGAGGGGCGGAGGAACCCCGTGACACCCAAATACAAGAGCGGGGGTTTCCGGAGACCCTTCCCAGAGGGGGGGAATAGTCCTACCCGTCGTTCCCCGGAAGGCGAGAGACCCCGACTCTTGCCATTTTTTGCGGTTTGCCCTTGGGTATTCCTTTAGTTAAAAAGAAAAAAAAAACTGATGGAGTCGTAAAACGTAAAAGGTCTATATATTTTTTGAATCATGTCCGTTACCTACTTAATTGATTGTTAGGATCATATAATAGAAAATATATTAAAAAAAAACAAAAAAAATTCAAAACGACGGAGGAAGTAAAACAAAAATAGGTCCTATATAATATTAATATTATATAATGTATATAATATATTATATATATATATATATATATATATATATATATATTTATAAATATATATATAAATATATATATATATAATATATATTATATATATAGGTTATAATATATATATAATGAGTGTAGGTGTGTGTGTTGGTGTGTGCGATGTGTGTGTGAAACCATGTCGTAAGGAATTAAATTGCGAATTAAGAGGTTCCACCTTTAAAAATTTAAGTGAATCTGATGAATAAGTGCGATGAAATTCAATCAAAACGGTTGAATTAAAAAAAAAAAAAAAAAAAAAAAAAAAAAAAAAAAACGACAATTTTATCTTCCTTTAGTGGTAATTCCAGAGATGGTTTTTTTTTTTTTTTTCAACTGAAATAACTTATGAGAGGTTCAAGAATTTTATTCTTGTAGCCCTTTGAGTCATTAATCACTGTATATATTCTGTATGTTATGTTACGTTTGTTTGTGTGTAATGTATGCGTGAAACCTTAATGCTGGGTGTGGCGTAACGTACAACAGAGCATTTTATAAATAAAAATTAAAGTATAAACATGTCTCTTTTACTGCTATATATATATATATATATATATATATTATAATAATATATATATATATATATATATATATATATATATATATATATATTATTATATATTATATATATATATATATTATATATATATATATATATATATATATATATATTTATATATATATATATATTGAACCTAGCATGTTATATCGTTTCCATGATCATATTCCATATTAAAATCAAAAATAGGAACCATCTATTTATAAATTTATTTTGGAAAGGGAAAAAGCCTTAATTGGACGTTTTAATATTGCCTTATTAAACCGAACAAAATTCGCCATGAAAATATAAAATAACGTAATTTCTAATTACACATGAGCCTTAATGGTGCCTCTAAAATGAATAACGCAGGAATGGTATGAATCCAGCAAAAAAAAAAAGAGAGAGAGAGAGAGAGAGAGAGAGAGAGAGAGAGAGAGAGAGAGAGAGAGAGAGAGAGAGAGAGAGAGAGAGAGAGAGAGAGAGATATTTTTAAATATACTTATAGAATCAAAGAATCTAATAAGAGAGAGAGAGAGAGAGAGAGAGAGAGAGAGAGAGAGAGAGAGAGAGAGAGAGAGAGAGAGAGAGAGAGAGAGATTTTATTTTAATCTACCCAAAGAATCAAGAATCTAATAAGATAGAATCATATGCTTCTTTTAAATTGAATCATATGTATCTCATAAGACAGAATCATATAACTATTTTAAATTGAATCATATGTATCTAATACTGAATCATATGTATCTAATAAGATAGAATCATATGTATCTAATAAGAAGGAATCATATGAACATATATATCTGAAAAAGGAGCTTATTACAATCTTGTAAATTTCTTGCATAGCAATTAAGGATTATTTAATTGTATAAAGTTATAAGAATTTAAAGAGTATTAAGACCTTATTTGCTACATTAATTTTCTTTCCTATTATAGGGAAGAATAATTCATTAATTTTACAGATCAAAATATTATATGAATTATATAAGAGATAAGTGTTATAACCCACACGACAAAATGATTCAAAAATGTACCTTGTGAATTGATTACCTAAAGATCAATTTCAACCTTAATAATTTTGTGGGTTATAACACTTTTTTTTTTTACTATTTTATTTTTTATTAAAAACTATGATAAAAAAATATGAATTTTATTTATGATAAAAAAAAACTTCTTTTAATATTAATTCTTGGGATGCAACTAGTCTAGAAGTCTCCGTCTGTCTGTCTGTCTTCCGGACGGTAAATAGACCTATGGAACGATCGAAATATGATGGAACGTATACCCCAAAGAAGCTCACATGAAGCTCAAGAGTCCTAAGCTGGAGCTTGAGTGTCGCTTGATCGTGGTTTAACTTTCTCTGGATCGTCATCAGAGTTTTGCTTGAATACAGCTTGAACACTTCGTTGGACCTTCAAAGCTTAGGGTTAAATCGT
>JABUQX010042174.1:17500-22500 GCA_015478945.1 Trachelipus rathkii
AACCAAACTAACAGACAAATGATTTAACGGCCTAAATGGTCGAAAACCAGCCAAGAAGACACCTCACCTCATTCCCTCTGTTTTAAGCAGCGTTAACAAAAAGCCATGGCTTTTTGGCTTTTTGGCTATGGTTAATTGGCTATTTGACCCTTATATGAAAAATTATAAGGGTCAAATAGCCAATTAACCATAGCCAAAAATCCATGGCTTTTTGCGAACCCTGGTTTTAAGTATTCATTATTAAAAAACCTTAAAACTCATAAGCAGTTGGACTCGACCATATATCCAATATTTACCTCAAACAACTAGGAACAAATGCTATCACAGCACTAACACAAATATTTAACGTTGTATGGCAAACTAACACTATACCATATTTATGGAAACATGCACAGTGTATTGCACATGTAATACTAAATTTAAAACCAAATAACCCACTTAATAATCCAGCTTCGTACAGACCTATATCATTGCTTTCTACAATATCCAAAGCTTTTGAAAAATTAATCCTCCTTATTCCTCTATCAGAATCGCAACATGGTTTTCGACAAATGCACTTTACTATACCGGCCTCCTAACCTATCTAACCCAACACATTCTCACGGGTTTTAACCACTCTCTTCCCCCCCCCCCAAAGTACTCTCCTTGTAACAATAGGCATCAACAAGGCATTTCATACAGTCCCCCCGTCACCTTTTAATAGAAAAAGTCTTAAACACAGACATAACAAAACAAATACAAAAAAAAAAATAATAGCAAATTTCCTATCCGGTCACACAGCTAGAGTCATTCAAGGACACCAATCCTCCCGTTCATACAAGTTATATAATCGAATCCCACAGGGAGCCACTATTTCACCTTTTTGTGCATGACCTCTCTCATCCCACCTCCCCTTCCATAAAAATTAATAGTTATGCTGATGATCTAACAATCACAACTCAAAATCAGCTCAAAATCCCTCTATAAATATAGCATGCAAAGAACTGCAACAATATATAAATCTAATGGAACAATGGCTAGAAAAGAACAGAATGACTGCATCACCTCAAAAATCCACTATTACCTTACTCACCCCAGACAAAAGAGAATCTAACATCCACCCATTCATGTCAAACAATATAACTCCCCATCAACAAACACCCGACCATCCTATGTTTGACCTTTGATACACATATGACATTCACCCCCTCCCCCCCACATCAACAATATCACTTCAAGAGTCACACATAAATTAATTGCACTGAAAATACTAACTGAAACAAACTTTGGCCAACTAAAGAAACTCTCACAATAGTAGTATACAGACAATACATTCGCTACTTCCTAAATTATGCACAACCTGCCTGTGCTCCCACAATATCACAATCCAACATTAAGAAATTAGAAACCATGCAAAATTAAGTTCTCAGGATAATAAAAAGTCTGCCATCCCTCCACACTCCACACCCATCTATCATCTACTAACTGAAGCAAAAAGTATCCCTTTAAAAGTCCATCTTGACCTGAAAGGCTATCAATTTTACAGTAAATCACTTTCAATAGATCATCCACCCATTCCTCACCTAAAAGGAGAAAAAAATCACACCAGCTTTATAATATTCTACCATACACAACACGTTCCCCCCCTCCCACACCTCCAGATACTCCTATTACTAAACACATTCACAAACAATTAACTTTAAGAACGATCTTCGTGTATCTAAATAACACCATACTTCCAATACGTCCACCAGAAACATCCTGTACGAAACAAACTTTGGATCCTCTCTCTCTCTCTCTCTCTCTCACTCTCATCATCAAACCAGAGTAATGCTGTCCCGTCTGTGATCTGGGTACCATCCCTCCCTCCCTTCAAGAATTCAAATTTATAATCAACAAAGAATCCTCCCACACTGCCAAGGATGTTTTTCATAGGCTACTGACGACACAGAATATCTCTTGCTAAACTTCTGTGACTTAACGAACATCAAACTCAACTTCAGATCTCTGGGCCCGCCATGCTGTGGTGGCGCAATATCTCGAGGTAGCCCGTTTCTCGTAGGAGGGGAGAGCGGGAAGCGACAAAGTAAATGTATATATATATATATATATATATATATATATATATATATATATATATATATATATATATATATATATATATATATCATATATATATATATATATATATATATATATATATATATATATATATATATATATAATATGTGTGTGTGTTTGTGTTTGTGCAGGTGTGTGTGTCAGAAACTGCTGCTCTAATTGATTCCAGACTGTTATTTCTCATGAAACACAAGCCTTACCCGAAAACAGCAAGTCCAACCAAACATTCTTTCATTGCTTCAGAAACTGAAAGCATACTTATGCACCAGGAACTGAAACACACTTTTGTAACTACTCAAGCATATTATTTTAAGGGAAATTTTGGTACATAAACGACTGTTCAATCCCCTAAAATGGGACGTACACAACACCATTCAGTACAGTTAAGTCGCAAATTAACCTAAGAATAAGAAGGTGGGCTTCCTCGAGTTCCTCGAAGTAAAAGGGCTTCACGGGCTTGATACTGACTGCAGTGGCGTGATTCTCCAGAAATCAATCATACACCATTCGCTGACATCTCTCTGAACTCTGAATAATTCTTTGCTAGTACTTCAGCATGGAGAGTCCTTAAAACGATCAGGAAATTTGATTATTCATTCATTTTATAGCGACCAACCTCGCTGGAAGCAATAAGTTTTATGTGTATTCCGTCACTTTTGTTACAATTTTATTATTGAACCTAATTATTGCAACTTATTGTTGGATGATATTTATTCCTTTCAGAAACAGTCACCACTCTAGCGAAGAGAAAAACAATGAAAGAATATTTGATAAAATCCACAAGAGAGAGAGAGAGAGAGAGAGAGAGAGAGAGAGAGAGAGAAGAGAGAGAGGAGAGAGTCAGAGAGAGATTAGATAAATAGTTCGAGAGAGGAGAGAGAGAGAGAGAGAGAGAGAGAGAGAGAGGAGAGAGAGAGCACGAGAGAGGAGAGAGAGAGAGGATGGTGAGAGTAGGAGAGAGAGAGAGAGAGAAGCGAATGAGAGAGAGAGAGAGAGAGATGAGAGAGAGAGAGAGAGCAGAGAGGAGAGAGAGAGAGAGAGAGAGAGAGAGAGAGATGAGAGAAGAGAGAGAGAGAGAGATGATGAGGAGAGAGAGAGAGAGAGAGAGGAGAGAGAGAGAGAGAGAGAGAGAGAGAGAGAGAGAGAGAGAGAGAGAGAGAGAGAGAGAGAGAGAAGAGAGAGAGAGAGGAGAGAGAGAGAGAGAGAGAGAGAGAGAGAGAGAGAGATTTGATGACTATTTCAAACATTTTCACAGAATCTAATGAGCAACCTAGCTTTACAGCTCAAAATGTATGGGTTGTTAAAATCTCCAGTATGAAACCAGGGCTGCGGATTCGGAGTCGGAGCCGGAGCAAAGGGTTTTTGGAGTTGGAGTCGAAGTCTTAGAGAGATTTAAATAATTTTTTTTACAATACAATAGATAGGTCTGGAGGCTAACCGAAACGTACAATTTTAAAATGGTGTAGGCTGAATCGGAGCCGAGTATTTTAAAAATGGTGGAGCAAACCAAAAAAAAAAATTGCGTGCCCCGGGTCCTGGTTCAGATCCCATTCCAGGCTGAATGCAATGTATGTTGAAGAGTAGCTTAATAGTTTAAGGTGAATGTATTATGTATGTTCAAGAGAAGCTTAATAGTTTAAGATGAACGTATTATGTATGTTGAAGAGAAGCTTAAGAGTTTTAGATGAATGTATTATACATGTTCAAGAGAATGTTTACTAAATTTGCTGATTTCATGTAAGTTTTAGTGAGATTATTGAGAATGTAGCATGTAAAACTACTCTTACTCCATTGATCTAAGTCAGAGTTTAATCATGCTAAAGTTTGTGTTAAGATTTTATTTATGAATTTGATGTTTATGCTTTACTAATAGATCTTAGTGATGAATCCTCTTCTTAAACCTTATTTTGATTAAGTGATAAACACTACTACATTGTTTGAGATTTAGTCGATGATAAAAGTTTTATTATGAGAGTGCCCAGCAGGTTTTACCGAGGTGTTGAAAATTACCAAGTTGTATTTTATTAAATTTTTATTTTATTTTATTTTATTTTATTTTTATTTTAAAATTTTATTAATTATTAAATTTTAAATTTAGAAAAATACTAATAAATAATAATAAAAAAAATAATAAAAATTAAATTATTAAATTTTATTTTATTAAATTTTTATTAAATTCTAATTTTTTAATGTAATTAAATTAATTTTTGTCAAAATAAATTTCATGGAAAGGGGGAAGAAGACCCAAGACCTTCAAAGAAACACGCACATTAAAGAAACCAGTTTAATTAAAATGATTCAAAGAATATTAAAGACATAAGACCAAATGGTCGATTTGTGTAAAAAAAAAAAAAATCTGGTTATTTAGAGATTATCTAACGAATCCAACTTAACAACTTAACTTAACTTAACTTAGCTTAACTTAACCTAACTTAACTTAACCTAACTTAACCTAACTTAACTTAACTTAACTTAACCTAAACTAACCTAACCTAACCTAACGCCTGCGGCGGGCTGAACAGGAATTTTTTTGATGTCGTGTCGACTAATTTGACCTGTATACTATTTTCAATGTCGATCATTTGGGATAGTCATCACAAGAAGGTTTGGGTTGTGTGCTTTGAAGATGTCATAGGCTACTTACATGGAAGATTGCGTCGAGTAGATGGATGAAGGAAATGAGTTTTCGAGGCATTGAAAACAATCATGTTTCCTCTGCCACAAGTTGAGAGATACGAGAAACATCTAAGGTCTTTTTTAGGGGGCTCGAGCCGATGGGAGACAGAAGGGGGGACGTTTTGCTTCAAGGTCACCTTCCTTTTTATTTGAAGTTGGGTAGGACACTCTTGATAGTAAATGAAGGAGGGTGGAGTCGTCGAGTAGATTAGGAAAAACGAGGA
>JABUQX010042176.1:0-7500 GCA_015478945.1 Trachelipus rathkii
GACGGCAAACTTTTCGTTCCTATTCAATTTTAGGTGTTTTAACCGTTTTCGCATTTATCAGTGAGAGCAGCTTTCGCGTTTTCGTGCGCCAAAACTTTGCATATATATATATATATATATATATATGTATATAACGCTATATATATACTGTATATATATATATATATATATATATATACCCTTACTTGAGCACGTGTTCGCATACCATGCCATATATATAACCTGCTTATATACTATATATATATACTTATATATATATTTATATCTAACATACATGCGCGCCTTAACCCTTGCCATATAGCACCTGTATATACCTTACCACGCACTGCTATATCATATATATACACTGTATTTTATATATATAACTATATATATATATATAATATATATATATTCCTTTCTCTCCAAATATTAGAAGGTCCTTCATAAAAAACTTTAATAAATAAATATTTGATGCATTTTAGGGTCTTGAATTGATCTAATTCTTGCTTGTTGATTGGGTGAAAAAAATTTAAAGGGTATCATCGCATGTTTGTGTGTGTGTGTGTGTGTGTGTGGGGGGGTATTTAAAAGGGGGTAAAAATATTTTAAATTGATTGTATTAAAACAATGGTTGAAAACCGCTGATTTAATCCGATCTCATCCGATTTTCATGAAACTTGTAGGAAAGGCTTGAAATGAACTTTAAATTTAAAATCTTTAAAATAAAACTCGAAATTATACAAATGAATGACACTAGAACATTTTTCTATGATGCTTCTGTCCCCACGTACCCCAGACCCGTGTGCAGTGAGAAAAATATAAAATATTGCTTCAACAAATTATGCCTGTAAAAAATATTAAAGATTTAAGTAAGTAAGTAAGTAAGTAAGATTTAATTTTACTTTTTATAAATATCAAATTGAGATATGTCATAAATTTGTCAGAGATTTTTTTTTTTATCTTTTTCCTTTAAAAGTTCATTTCAAACATTTCACATCATTTTCATGAAAATCGTCTGGAGTTAATATTTACTGATAGACATTTGTTAGAAATATGAATTATTTGCCATCATAACATGTTTTAGGGTTAATATATATACTTACCACATATATATATATATATATATATATATATACCTATATATATATATATATATACTATACTATACCTGTATATATATATATTAATATATATGCTGCACTATATATATATATATATATATATCAGTGGCAACTCCAGTAACTTTTTCACACACGCACGCACTGTCTCTCTCTCTCTCTCTCTCTCTCTCTCTCTCTCTCTCTCTCTCTCTCTCTCTCTCTCTCTCTCTCTCTCTCTCTCTCTCTCTCTCTCTCTCTCTCTCTATATATATATATATATATATATATACATATATATATATATATATATATATATATATATATATATATACTATATATACATATATATATATATATATATAACTGCTATGCATATATGTAGCACTCCATTAACTTTGTAAAAGAGAATTACTGTTTATGTTCGTACTTACATGCTAAAGATTTGCGCGAACCAAGGTACCGCTCAGTCAAAGAATGAAAATATATATATAAACTCATCCGTTTGAGATACTCTTCAGAGTCAGATAAAGTCAGTCAGATCAAATTATTAGAATCAAAGAGAAAATCTCACTCTATTGGTGACCGGAGAAGAACACCCCAGAACTTCAATCAACGCACTTCTGAAAACAAACAAAATGAAGAAAAAAGAAAAACTGCAATAATACTAAAAATCCCAATCAAGAACACCCCCTAGAAGATGACTCAAAGAAAACGATATCGATAAGAACTTCCAATTTTCATTTTTAATTAATTTTGGATTATGGTGTCATCTTTTCACAAATATCACAGTTCGAGGATTCATCGTTAGACATAGCATACTTCCTTTTCGGTATGGATTTCTTTCCTCATTCAAGTTTGGATTATGGGCAGAAACTCATTTTTAATTCCACTACGAACTTTGATTCCTTTTCGAATTCTAAATGGTTCTGTATGACCGCTCCTTTTATGTATGAAGAAATTTTTTTCAAATAAGGACCTAAATTTCAAGCAATTTCGCCTCTACATATATGGCTTCCTTTACGGTATGGTTTTCTTTCATCATTTAAAGTTTGGATTATGGGCAGAAATTCATTTTGAATTCCACTACGAACCTTGATTCCTTTTCTTGAATTCTAAATGGTTCTGTGACCTCTCCACTTTATGTATGAAGAAATTTTTCCAAATAAGAATTAACAAGCAGCTTCGTCTCTACATATGTCAAGCAATGTTTCTCTCGTAACTACAACTTTGAAAACGTGCGCGTTGGTCAAATCATGGATACGTTAGAAACGTCTTATACTGGACCTTTCCTTGGGTTTAATGGTTCGATCAATGTGGCCTATTTAACTTGTGAATAATTCAATTGTTTCATATCAATAATTATTATGATTAACATTTTTGTACTTTTATGCATTTAAATGTTTGCATGTTTGTTTATATCTAACGGATATAACCAAATATGCTTGTGTTTAAATGCACTTTTTATTTCCCTTCGTATATACTGGCATTATTGTGATATTTACTGTATTCAAAATACTTTGTATATATATGTTTTACGAATCTTCCGGATGTAACCAGTTATGCTCGGCGTATTTTGAATATTCGCCTCAAGGCCCTCATGCTCCATTATTTTTGCTAAATGTTTTATATGTCTACTGTCTTTTTCGGACATGAGGTGGGTATGTTTGCATTTGAAGCCACTAACATGTATTTTTAGTTCTTATTTCTTGTATTAATTATTATAACATACTCTCTGCTCCGTGTTTAGCGGCACCGGAGATAATGTACTCCATTAACTGTAAAATTTTTTAATTTTGTATTCAATCACTTATGCTTTAAAGTTTATGATAAAATTTTGCTTATAAAATCAAAAGAAACGAAATATATATAAACTCATCCGTTTGAGATGCCCATCAGTGGGAGCAAAAGAGTCAGTGGATCACTGGTATTGGAATCAAAGAAGAATCTCACTCGAAGATATATATTTCGAAATCACTCCGGCAAGGCGCAGAATGAAGCTTCAAGGAAGGCTGCGTTTCAGTTTCATTGATCGCCAGTTTTCGCCATGAAACAGAAGGTCAGAACCCAGGAGTTGGCACTCTGGAAGGGAGGCTTACGACTTGCAATTCGCCTGAAGTCTCAGCCGGGAGACTTGTTACTTTGCCTTTCTTTAAAGATTTAGTTATCTTAAAAAAAGACCTCATTCAAAAATATGGATCTTTAAATTACACCAACCTCTTATATAGGGTGCTTGCTCTTGGAAATAAGCCACCATAAACTAGCAAGTTATAACCTTATGTATATATATATATATATTATATATACCATAACACCTGTATATATATATATATAACCAACATATATACCTTATATGTAACACACCTTTTCACTGGTACTACTGCTCTAAATAAGAAAAACAATTATGTAGCAAAAAGAAGAACATTTTTGCTGCCAATTTTTATAGATATACATAAAGTTATATATATATATATATATAGCAGTTATATATATATATATATATATATATATATATATATATATATATATATATATATATATATATATGCTATATAATATAATAATAACCACTCATATATATATTCTTCATATATATATATATATGCTAATATATATACTTGCCTTCAAAAGTATATATATATACACATGCACATATGTATATGTATATACTCTCATATAATATATAATAATAATAATATATATAATAATATATATAACATATATAACAATATATATATATATATATGTATGTATATATATATATATATATACCGCTTACATGTGTCTTATACGCCGCCATATATATATATATCTTTCCCACCTTTTACATGCTATATATTATATATATATACTCACTACTATACTCTGCCTGTATATAACATATATCTATACCACCCTGCTATACTCTGTTGCCAGGTTCCCCTATTAAAAAATATTTTCTATGTAAATGTTTTCTATTATAGACTTCACGTTAACTTATATAAATATTTCTTTTTCTCATTTCTGGTCCTTATGTTTAAAAATTATTTTGTAGTAATATTTTATATGTTCATAAATATTTTTTGCAAAATATTATTTTATTATGTATAGTATTTAAACAAATCATTTATAAACATTTTATAAAGTATATATTTTTATTTCCCTTTATTTTTAATGTGTTAAAGCATTATTTTATGCGGCTATTCTTCCCACTTTTCGTTTCAATTTTTGCATAATCTTTTATATTTATTATGTATTAATTTAATTTATTTGACCAACTTTCGCAAAAAATGAAATATTATCGAAACATTGTGAAATTTTGCAAAAATTAGATCGTTTCTATAATATCAACTCGTGCTGAGCACCAAATGCAGGGTTGCCTCTGATAACATATATATATATATATATAACCCGCCTTATATATATATATACCTTATATATATTGCATATATATATATACTTTTTCTATTACATACTGCCAACATATGCCACACTGCTCTTAACCTGTACTCTATGATATCATATATATATATATATATATAAACAGTGCTAAGGGACGACTTCCGAGTGGAACCTGAAGATACTCAAGTGGCTGAAGGTTCCACAGCTCTCCTGAACTGTGTTCCTCCAAAGGGTCATCCGGAACACAGCAATTGACTTTTTGGACCAAGGATGACGTCGTCATTGATAGCAACGGAACACCAGGTACGACCCCAAACGATACAAGCATGAAGTACTTTCTAAATATTTATCCGGGATTAGCTTTTAACATATTTCACGGTATAATTTTGTTTGGTTATTAATAGATATTTTGGTTTTTGGAGGTTGGTGGTGATACAACGTGATATTTGAGTGGTTGAGTATTTAACCAAACTATTTATTTGTAGATTGCTTATATACTTGGTTGTTTTCTTTTAGCTAATTAAGCTAATTCATATTTTCGCTACAGAAAGATGTTCAAACAAATTTGTTGAAATTTTGCATATTAAATCAGTATCCTATATAAAATTATTTGTCCTAAATAATGCTAACATTAATATAGAATTTTTTTTTTAAAAAAATACCCATTTACAGTATTTTTACTACTGTATATATATATATATATATATATATACTATATATATTTTATATATATATATATATATATATATATACTACCACTGCTGCGCCTGCTGCTACATTTATAATCTCGCACCCACCTTTCTCTCTTTGGGACTGGGGTAGGGTGCGATACATGCCTGGAAATAGAAAAGTATTGGAAAGGAATGCGACAGAGTCGAACCCCGACGCACGCCCCTTTATACCTTTTTAGTGAGAACTCGTCGCCAGTCGAAAAATCCACACCTTAGAATGCACCTGGGACTTGCAACGGACCCTCACTAGCGGCATCTCGTCGACTTCTTGGGGTTTCGCCCTTGACCCCAGGTGAAGGCCACTACAACCATACCCCCTCACAAAACCCATCCATTCCTCCTAATAACACGCTGGCTTCTCGCCTCTGCCAAAAAAACTCACGTTTCCTCTCACCAGGCATTTCCCTTTACTGGCTCCGACACCCGCTTTTCCTTTCGGTCTCCCGATATATATATACTTATATAACCTTATATATATATAACTATATCACTATATATATATATACATATATACTGCTATGCCTATATATATATATAACACTTATATATATATATATATACTTATATCTTATATATCCATATTCGCTGCTGCTATATACTCTATAAGCTCTCTATCCTTCCCTCTGTGGCATTCTCTCTGATTTCTTTTCCTGTCGTTCTAAAGCAGCTGATGTAAACAGCCCCCATTCATCCTTTAAATCTATTAATGGTGGTGTTCCTCAGGGTTCTATCCTATCCCTCGACCCTTTTTCTACTTTTTATTAATGACATTCTTTTTATCACTTCACCTCCTATCCACTCCTTCATTTCTCCTTCTAATTTGAGAGCCAACTCTCTCAACAGCAATTAGTTTATGCCAGGAAAGTGGCATTGGAACAGCTGACCTCTGATCATTCTTGTGTCTCTAATTGGGGTAAAGAAACATAGGTTAGTTTTCAATGCCTGAAAAAAACCAGTGGTTTTATCTATCTACTCGACATAATCTTCAACACAAGTGAAACATCTTCTTCGAAAAGGTACAACTCGAACCTTCGTCTGTTCCTAATTCTGTGGGTGTTTTCTTTTCTCGTGATATTAATTATAAGGATCATATTACTTCTTTTTCCAAACAAGCTTCAAAGAGGTTGGATGTTCTGACACTCCTTCGAAACTTCTTCTCACCTCTCCAGTTGCTTGTTCTTTATATGGGCGTTGTTCGCCCTGGTATGAAGTATGCATGACATATCTGGGGTGGGGTGGGGTTGGGTGGTGGGTGGTGTGGGGTGAAGTCTAGGACTTTTCGATTTGCTAACTCTCCTACTCTCATTAACTCTCACTCCAATCTCTTTCTAGTCGTTGAACGGTTGCATCACTCTTCTTATACCATCACTACTACAATGGAAACTGCTCTTCTACTCTCTCTCTCTCTCTCTCTCTCTCTCTCTCTCTCTCTCTCTCTCTCTCTCTCTCTCTCTCTCTCTCTCTCTCTCTCTCTCTCTCTCTCTCTCTCTCTTCTCTCCCTCTCTCTCTCTCTCTCTCTCTCTCTCTTACAATAGACAATTCTCTCTCTCTCTGAACTTTTTAGTCGAGTACCTCCTTCGTTGATAAGAGCTCGTGCGATTCGTGTTTCCTTCCGCACATTCTCATCCTTTTTCGGTTCAATTCTTCGATCCCAGACAACTCACTCTCTTTATCTATTTTTCAAGATTCCTTTCACTTGCACACTTTTATACGTCATGTAACTGGGCATGTCGCCCATTAATCTGACATTCTATTCCAGCTTTCCCCAACTCCGGTGAAATTTGGTAGACCTTTTCCCACCGGAGGATATATATATATATATATATATATATAAATATATATATATATATATATATATATATATATAGTATATATATATATATATATATATATATATATATATATATATATATATATATATATATATATATGGTATTGATATATTTATCTTCTCATTGTGAGGAATAATTTATCATAATTTACTGAACTTTCGGTAATTTATTCGTCAATTTTTCTCCCTTTATTTTTAGAGTGTGTGTGTCATACCTTCTCTTAAATGTCTAAGGCTTTGTCGCCTTTTGTCATTCATCTTCTTCGGTGCCATTTCATTCGAGCGTTTCTCCCATTAATAAAGTTCTGTCCCTCCTTCAGGTACAAACTCGTCGATCAAGGAAGTTTAGCAATAAAGGGAGTTCGAGTTTCAGACTCAGGATTGTACGTATGCAAAGCAAGGAATGTTTATGCAACAAAAGAGACAACTCCCGCTTATCTAACAGTCCTTGGTGAGTAATAACGTCTTATAACTTTGC